>BMAO01009894.1:0-23850 GCA_019973975.1 Trichonephila clavata | reverse complement strand
CTAAGCCATATTTTCATGTATTAACACATTTTCACATGGTATTATGATGTTTTATAGTCAACTTGGATGACAGTTATGTATCAGAACAGAAAATTCTTCAAAAATTGAATGCATAATATGAGAAGAATGATGCAAATGGTATAAAATATCTCGTTAGATTAAAAGTGAAAAATGCTATATATGTATTTTCTGAGAAATATAAGTAAAAAATAAGTAAAAAGTCATAAAAGTTATGAGAATAAGCTAATATTTAAAAAAATAGTGCAAATACAAATTGTAATTCATAATTTTTTGATGAGCTGACATTTTATAATAAAAATGCAATATTTCAAAACGGTGTTTTGAAAAATGTGTGTACCTTTTCTCAGAACTTATACAACGGAAGCACTTGCAATCTTCACTGAATATTACTGATATGTTATTATATATACTGAAGCGAGTTTTTATCAATATACCCATAATTTTTTGTAAAAGTCAGTTACAGTGAAAAAAATGACACTTTTCAAAAATCATAATGTACTTTACGATGAAAATTTTGAAAAACTAAACGATATATTGAAAAAGCTTCCGATCAGTTTAAATAAAAAAGTCTAATTAATATGCAGACAAAATTTTAAGTCTGTACATTTAATTGTTTCTGAGAAAAAGGTACATAAAAATGCTCAATTCAACATTGTCGGGATACCGACTACCTTAAGATAGCGAGTCGTATTTTGTATGCATACATATGACGTAAAAAAGCACAAGCTCATAAATATGAAACACCTTTGAGAGAAATAGATAACTCACATTCTGCACATTTTCTAGCACTTTTGAAAATTCTTCTGTGAATGTTTAAAAAAAGATTTTAAGACAATTCCTTCACACCTCTTACCGAAACTACTTATAAGCCAATGTTTTAGTATTTTCCTGAAAGATGTTTTACCGGAGTTATTGCAATGTATAATAAAATGTTACCTCTTTCTCTTTTATTCTCTATGTATCAATGTATCTCATTTTACATACACTGGTGTTTAAAGTTAACTGAACTTTCAGATTTAATCGATTATCTCTAGAACTTTACTAGACAATCAGATGAGCTGCATGTGGCTTCATATTGCCATACATTAAAATTAAATCAGGACCACAGCATGCGGGCGAAGACAAATAGTGCTCCAAGACTCATCCTATACCTCACAGTGCCAAGATCATAAAACCTCCGCGGTCCGTAATGGTCGATTTTATGGATATTAAAGGCAGGCAGCAGTCCCTAGTTCTTTCAGAAAAGATACGCGAGGATCATTGGTTAGGTTGAATAGGGGCTCATTAATGGAAAAGAACGGTCGCCATTGATCCATGCACCAATCTCTATGATGTCTGCAACTTATGAAACTGATTATTTTGTTCGCAGAGCTGAGAGGACGCAAACAAAAACTTATTTCAAACAGCCCTCTTCCATGAAGTCTTCTGGAAACAGTCTCGTCACCCTTGAAACTTAGGTTCCTGAGGCTGCCTACAACTCAAGACACAGCTAAGAATCTGTAGCATACCTGTTATGCATTGCTATAATGGACAAATGGTGAGATTCTCTGATACTCGTGGCTCTTAGACAACATCGCCAGGTTTATCTCGACGGATCTAGTCCCCTGAAACTGTTTCTAGAAGATGAGCAAGACTGGGGACTAAATTGGATCCTCTACAAATATGAACTTGATACTGACCTACTCTAGCCTACCCACAGTTATCCACGTCATTCCACTATCGAATTATTGTGGTTACTCATTTTTAATATTAAATTTTAGTTTAACCAATTGCTTCATAAAAGTACGACAAATTCGGCGAAGTGTGTTAATGAACGAAGTGAGGATTTTGAAAGAATAATTATAAATACTGTTATTCAACTATCATTGTCAACACAAACGCATAAGCAGACGTATTTGACACACAAGATATTCATCTTTGTTTTAAAGTAGTATACTTTTACATTTCGTTCAAATCTTTTCATAAAATGCAAGAAAATATGCAAATTTTCTTAATTTTGAAAACCATTGTATTCTAGTGACCATGGAAGCTAGTTGTTATAGTCAGGACCTCGACTGAGTGTCCGGTTTCGAGTGATGTTGCCTCTGAAAACTCGTCGAGTAAAGGTCTGATGCACACGTTAAATATGTTGAGAGTCAATTTCCTCCCTTTGGTGTGGTAAGTTTGATGAGAAGGTGCCAACTGGTGTGTCATTCTCTTCAAATGACCAAGGTTCACATTACAAAAAAAAATTTATATTTTCCAATATTTTAAAATCATGGTTCCATCCATGAAACGTTGGTGTGCGAAAGATTAATATTTATTGCTATAGATTTTGGTGCATTTATAACGTCATCTACATGATCTTGCAAAAAATGTACTATTTTACTCCTACTTTTGCTGATAATTGTTGAAATGTATTTCATGCTTCCTGCAGGGGTATTTTCGGGGTTTGGACTAAATCCTGAAAGTATTTTTCCTATGAGTTTAAAAAGAGTAATTTGGTTGGTAAGTAGTTTGATTTTATTGTTATACTTTGGAATCTGACAACATGCAAAATCTTGCTGAAAGATAAAATCAACCTCAAATATATCTTCCGATATGGAAATTTCAACCAGTTGACATTGGTGCCACCGTTTGACAGAATGAAACTATGCGTGCCACTCAAATTGAGAGATGACGAGTATACTATCCAATCACCGAGTTAACTTCACTGTTAAAATATTGCCTCAAAAAGATGAGTTTTTTTTATAAAATTGCCAGTTTTTTATTGCTAATACTTATTTATTTGGTTAATGATTAAATATTTGTTGCCTGTCTTGATATTATATAAGTTCTGAAGTAGGTTTTGTAGGGTTGATCACAGTCCTCTTACCAGACAGCATCGTGCTTTTCCACGACCCAATAAATAAGTATTCTTTAAGCAGAACGAAGTTGGGCATTATATACTCTAATGCCAGGACATTATTTTAACAACAAACTATTGAAATCTACACCAATCGATGGCTAGGTAACTTTGAACCAACTGCTATCAATGAGATCAGTGCCTACTTGGAGTCATGAATTTGTTCCATGGTAGTCCATACCTGAAGAAACCCTATTATAAGTCAACTTTCCGAATTTTTCATTTGTCTTTTTTAGGCCAACAGCTAAAAAATATTATCATCGCACATAAAAAAACCTCGTAATGTGAACTTGCAAGTTTTTTTTCAACCAGTGCGTACGAGGTCGCATGAGTTCATCTGAAATTTTTGAATTTTTATTTAGCTTCGAAATTTTCTAAACTTCTTGATATCTGAAAATATGTTTTATTTTCGCCCATCCGGTATAGTGGTTAGCGACACTAACTGCTGTATCGTAGGGCTTAGGGTTCGAATCCCAGATAAGGTATGGATGTTAGTAAATGTATAGTGACTTCTCGGCATGGGGGTACTCTAAATAGCCGTCGAGCCGCAAGTCCTCTCGTGTGGTTGGTGGAAGGGGAAGAGAGGTGAGAGGCCCCTGACCACTCCCAGGGTGTTCTCCCTCAGAACTGGCGTGGAACCGAGACAAATCGTACTGTCACCTGCATGGTGATCAAAGCTACGGCTAACGACAGGCGTACAATCTAGCCCGATGCCATGATGAATTTCGTGGGCCTCGATCTGACTACGTGAGATAGGTGACATTAGTAACAACAACAACAACGCATGACGAATAAACTCGTCAAAGACAGTTAACTGATTAATAACTCATGTATCTCTATGCATATTTTGAAGTTTAGTATTTCAGTCATAAAAATACATGTTTCTAAAAATCTCAGTAAATGGTTCAAAAAAATCTTAACTGTTGGTCTAAATTTTACTGAGCGTTTGAGGTTATAAGTAGTAAAATTTTTCTGCATCCCACGCCAAGTACAGATTCACTGATGACCACGAGCAGCATGAAACATCGATTTATCTCTAAAATTCAACTATTCGCTTCTTGAACGGCCCATTGTAAAACGTTTTTTCACCATTGTATTTTCGTCTCTTTGCTTGTAATTGTTCTGTCTGTAAATTACAACTCATCCGGGAAGAGAATAGAGGATCAATGCTTCTTTTCATGCTTAATAATGATTTTTTCCCATCAGAACAAGTGGAATGTTCTGTGGTTAAGAGTGAGTAGAATGAAGATCCATTGGTATCCTAGCACAGAAACCTTTCTGAAGAAAACTTTGGTTAACAGAACATTAAAAAACTTAGGTACCTAAAGAAGTGGAGAGTTATTTTGTGATTTGAGAAACTGTCACACATTCCCATATCGCACTTGCAGTCAAACCCAATTAAAGTTAAAGTAGGTTTTGGACCCCGTAACAGGTTTTCTGTATCAGGCACAATCTCCTAATGTAAGTAATTTTTTCCAAACACTGACAAGGTCATTTTATTGCATTTCAAACCCTTTAGAATAATTTTACTAATATCAACGCAAAGAAAGAATCGGATTTTTGAAAAGGACGTATATATACGTCGTGGCACTCGATGCACTGGTTTAAACGAGACATATATATATACGACGGAGGCAGTTCAGGAGTTAAAATCACCTTTTATATATTTTTCTCCTTTTCTATGCTACGTACTTAGAACAACAAAAGCTGACAGTTTCAGCACTCATCTTCCAGATATAATATTAAATTTTCCAATTCATATGCAACTAACTATTTTTCATAACAAACTAGGCATTTTTGTGTTTTAATATAATTACAATTTCTTTTTTTCAGAATTTCAAATTGCCCAAATAAAATCATATACAGTAAACCACAAAAATGTTCTTAAACTTACAATTTTCTATAAAATTTAATGTTTTCGACTTATAAAAATTAATATATTGTAAATTTAATTTTTTTATATCTGCTACTTATTCTTAATGGAATGACATAATCAATTTTTAAATCAAATTCTCATCAAATATGTTCTACTGGGCAAAATAAACTGATTGAGGTATTTTTGAGGCAGTTCTTGAGACACCAGTGGCATACATTGAAAGAAGTGCGGTTGGGGTCACTTTCTTGTTAAAAAATGAAGTGGTCTCCAATATCCAAACTTTGGGCGATTTGTTTAAAATTCTTCTAAAATATTTCAATAGAGTTCATGATTCACAATACCATAAAAAAACCAAATTACCTAATTTTAAAGTCAATTTACACCCCCATGCAAGACCTTTTCCACCTCCATGCTGAAGCATGGAGGTAGAGGATTCTTGTTCCACATAAATTCATGGGATTAAATTCCTCTTTTTTTTCATTTACAAACTATTATATGCCCATCAGAATGAAAAATGTTTAACTTTCCGTCATCCCAATTAATTTGCTGCCAATTTTGAATTTTGTGAAACTTAATCCCAAGAATCAAATTGGATCAATGAACCATGGAGATGGAAGTGTTCTTTCGTGGAGGTGTAAATCGGCCTCACAATTAAGTAATTTGGTATTTTTGATGGTATTGTGAATCATCAGCTCTATTTAAATATTTTAAAGTGGAATTTTAAATTATGCGCCAAAAATTTGGATATTGGAGACCACTTCATTTTTTAACAGGATAATGACACCAAGCGCTCTGCTCTCAATGTACGCCGCTGGTGTCTCTATAACTGTCCAAAATTCTGAAAAAACCTCCTCAATCAGTTTATTTAGCCCAGTAGAACATATTTAGTGAGAATTTGATTTTAAAAAAAAGAAAACATGACATATAAACACATAATGGGAAGTAAAAAGAATAGTAACAGAAGCATGGAGGAAAACCGATGCAGAAATTACAAAAAAGCTGATTAAATCTACACCAAAACATTTAAAAGTTATTGTGGACACTAAACGATATCCTAAAAAGTACTAAGTTAGAAAGAAATACGATATTTAAAGCAAAGTTGAGATTTTTGTTAGGTGTACGAAGACTTTTGTGGTGTAATTTTTCAGTAGCTTTTTGATTATTAATTTTTAAAAATAATAGTTATACTATTTTTTAAAAAAATTCATTGTCATTCCATTAAGAACAAGTTGCAGATATCATAAAAAAATTTTAATTCAATATCTTACTTTTTATTAGTCGAAAACATTAAATTTTTTAGGAAATTGCAAGAGTACAATCACTTTTTGTGGTCCACTGAATATCTTGAATTTTACATCAATGTACAAAAAAGGTTTGTAGATCATTCCTAATTGCACGCCAGGTGTTCTGCAATTAAAAAAAATTATCTCTGATGCAATTTATGATTAACTAGCTTTGACCCGACGGCTCCGCTCGCGTTGATGTCTTTAAATAACTGTCAAAGTCGCAATCATTATCATTAGAAAGTAAATATTATAATATGGTAATATTTTTTATTGCTTGACTGGAACCAATAAAATTTAAAAATTCTAAAATTGAGCTTAGTTTTAAAAAAACTGAAAACGTAACTTATTATAATAATTAACAACAAAAATTCAATAACTTTAACCATTAATATTTTTAAAAATCGAAAGTATCTACGTTTGATATATAATTCATCTTCCATTTGTTCTACTTTTCTTCCTCTTACTTATTTTTTATAATACATTTCCCTCCCTCCTCCGCACGTTGTTTAAATTTCAATGTTGATTTTATGGACAATAAATCAAAACTTTTATGAAACTTCAATTAATATTACTATAGAATTTTCAATATCACGCGCGCGCAAGTTCGTTAAAACTTTATTTCTGTTTCCCTCTTTAAAAAGTGTGAGAAAATTTGCATTTAAATACCTGGGATTGTCGGAATAAAGAACTACTTAGCCAACTTGGCGATATTTCTCAAAGTTTGAGTTTGACATTTGATAAACGTAACATAATAAATGTTAGACATTTAATAAAAAAAAACCATTTAAAAAATTGCTTTTTGTAAAGATGCCAAATTACACTTTATTTCAGTTATTTTTACAAATGTGAGAAAATTTTTATTAAAATTTCCATTATTGACCAAATGCATAATTTTGCGCCAACTTGGTGGGGAGTAAGCAACGTCCCACGGTTTTACCCGCATAGTTCCCGTTACCGTAGGAATATGGAGATAAAATATACCTTTTTTTAACCTCTGATAATGTAGCTTTCCATTGGTGAAAGAATTTTTTAAAATCGCACCAGCCGTTTCCGAGATTAGCCGGAACAAACAGACAGACAGACAGACAGACAAAAAATTTTAAAAATTGATTTTTTGATATAAGTACCTTACATACCTTTAAATGCATTTAGTAAAAAGCTGCTAATTTGAAATTAACAAACAGACACTTCAATTTTTATTTATTTATAATATTAAAGTAATGAAAATTTATTTTCGTATCACGATTATATGTGAATATGTAAAAATAGCTTTCTTAATCAATTGTAGTTCTTTTTAGTCAATGATAAATACTGTCCATTAGTAATAGTTTATATTTATATGTATTTATAGTTGTAACATTTGATTATCTAGGTTGCTTTTACAAAATAAACTAAAAGATTCATTTTTCAAAGACGTCATTTTCGTGCTTAATTTAAGAGCTTAGAAAAGTCTAATTAATATGTAAACAAAGTAAGTCGCATTTTATTTATTTTTTTTTAAAAAAATGAACTTGGCTAACATTAATTAAAATTTCAATATCTTTAATGATGTTCAAATCTTCTTTGTTCTAATTATCTTGAGTTTATAAAACCTTAAAGACTAAAACATGCTCGGACATGTTAAAACTGGGAGGAATTTGTTTCATTTTCTCTAAAATTGTTTGTTATTCATCGGTTTTAAATTTAATTAATTGTTTTTTTAAATGGGAAGTCAATTAATATTAATAAAACTATTTTTGAAGAGAAATTAATTAATTTTGAAATTTGGTACTTTTGTATAATGTTTCGAAGCTTTGTCTTTTTTTATTTGCAAACAATTAATCGGAGAAGCTTCGGGCTTTGACATTTTTTTTTTTTTTTGCTTTATGTGTTTTCAAACATCGACCTATTAATAAAAATAATGGAAGAAGAAAGAAACAATCGACAATCATTTAAAAAAGTATAAGCATTTTTGAAGGTCCTGTTTACTTCCATTGCTTTTAAATTAATTATGTATATCCCCAAAAAGGCAATCTAAAATACATTAATAACGAGAATATTTTTTTTTCCCTTTGGAGATAATTATTTTTCATTTTATTCATAATTTGTTTGAGTTAAAATTAAAACATGCATTCACCAATAAAATTATAAGAAAAAGAAAATACCTTAGAGTACATTTTTTTTCTTAAATAAATTTTCCATGTTCTAATTCATATGAAATTGCTTAGAAATATTAGCTAAAAAATAAAAATAACAATAAAATTCATTTTTATAACTTTTATGATTCAAATGATAAAATTATTTTTAATTTAATTCGCAGAATATTTTTAAATCTTTGTTTTATACGCAGGGAAATTAAATAAATAAACGAAGTAATTTAAATATTCTTTATTGCCTTTAAAAAAAGAACTTAAGAATTTTCAGTATAAATATGTATAAAAATACCAATTGGTTGAAACTTTTTATGGAATTTCCTCTGTTAATTTCGAAGTATATGCTCAAGAACCGAGTTAGACTTACTAAAATAAGGACTAAATAATACTATTTTTCCATTAAATACACTCATGTCCATAAATTAAGGATAATGAAGTTCAGGCAAAGAAAGAGACAGAAGCAAAACAAATTTGACTTATTTGTAAAGTCTATTTATTAAACAAAAGGTACAGAGCAAAAAGGATGATATATGTTTGACATAATTTATAAAAATTGCGATTTTTACTCCCTGGGGCAAATTTCAAAACAGAACCTATTTGCAAAAAACAGTATAACATGGTTAGTATGATGGTTAATACGGAGTATGTCTCCCGGACGATGCAATACAGGCCTTACAACGCCTACGGATGCTGAGTATCAAATTATCAATCTGATCTTGGGGAATATTACACCACTCATCAAGCAATGCCCTCCGAAGTTCCGGTAGACAGGTGGGAGGTCGTTGAAGGGCTGCAATTCGTCGACCAAGCATATCTCACACATGCTCTAATGGATTCAACTCCGGTGAGTATGATGGCCAATCCATAAGGGTGATATCCTCCGATTGAAGGCATTCGTCTACAATGTTTCCACGGTGAGGACGGGCGTTGTCATCCATAAACAGAAATTCAGCACCCATGGCTCCCCGAAACAAAAGTACATGTTGTTCCAGAATGACATCGCGATAAATGTGGCCTGTCATCGTTACACTCTGAACATGCCGGTCAGTTCTGGAACCAAGAATAATTCCTCCCCAAACGAGCCATCCTGCACCACCGTAACGGTGTCGTTTAATGGTGTTCTTTTGGTGGTAACGGGTACCTGGCGCTCTCCATATGAAAGTCTGGCGAGAATCAGACTGCAAACTAAACCTGGACTCGTCGGAAAACATCACACGAGACCACTGTTGCGGTGTCCACAATGCATGCTCTCTACTACAGGTTAATCGCAGGCGACGGTGAGTTGCGGTAAGGGGAACACATCTGACAGGCCTATGAGCCTATAGACCAAGGTGCCCTAAGCTTGTGTACATGGTCTGCCTTGAAACTGTCGTACCGGTAGCTGAAGAGAGCTGACGAGATAGGTCTGTTTCTTTTGGCAGTAACTTCCAAATACCGGTCCTCATTCGGCGTTGTAACTCGGGGGCGACCTGTGCTGTAACATCTACTCACATTACCATCATCTTGGAATCGTTGCCAAAGCCTGGAGATGACACTCTGGGCGATTCCGAGTTCCTCGGATACTTCCAGCTGGGTACATCCTAATTCCAGTCGTCTGAAAATTCTACCACGTAAAAAATCATCCAAATGCTTCCTTTGTGCCATAACTATGCGGTTATTGCAGTGAAAGGCTTTTAAAGCGCTTGTGAACAATTGTACTTTTTTGCCACCATTCCTTATATAGCCCTCTCTTACACTCTCGTCATTGTGACGTACTATCCGCGCCATCTGGTGGTTTCCTGTAGTTTGCATATTCTTCATCAAGATGTGTGTGATAATTCTACAGGTGAAATTTTTTTTAGAGTTCAATTTCTGTGTGATTCTGAATTACCCTTAATTTATGGACATGAGTGTATATTTACTACTCTCCGCTTAAGATGAAAAACCTGATTACAATGTCCCACTTTCTTCGATCGTGTACTCGTGAGTCACGAGTCGTGACCTGCATTATTGTGTCACGGGTTCTAGTCCAGCTACTACTGGATACTCACTACGCAGAGAGATGGATGCACGTTAAATCTGTAGAGGTTTAATATTTTCCCTTTGGAGTGATGTGTAAATTCGGGAAGTAGGATTATAGCTCAGGGGTAGTCACTTGATTAAGTTTTAAAATTGTGAGGTCCATTACAAATAACTATCGTGTGGCATCAGTGTACGATGTAAATTCAAATGAAATCAAGTAATACTAAACATATCTAATAAATTCAAAAATTCGTCGAAGTTGATAAGGATAAGAGATAAGACCCAATGTTTAGAAATATATTTAAAAAAACGATATTTGATGGTATTATATTTATTTATTGCTAAAAAAAAAGGAAAGCTACATAATTTTGACAAGAATAACTTTTTATTGGTACGACGTCAAAAGTATTCTTTTTTTAATAAATAAACAAATAAATAAGCAACATGAAAGAGAAAGACTTTGTTTTCCAAAAAAGTAATTTAAACGGCATATTAATAATAATGAAATTGGTTCATTTTTTTTACTACAAGAAAATATTTGTGAGGTCTGCGTAGGTAGATTTTCTTGATTATATTTTCCCAAATTCATCATAACGAACAAGAGAAAACTTATTTACCAATAAGAAAACGCTCATGATAATAGTAAATAGTCTCAAGGACCATAGCTTAATTTTGAACAGTTCAGCCAGAAACTTTGATCAGACTTTTATGTGGAATATGTTGTTGCCGGATTTAGAAAGATAAATTAAGCTTCACCCTTTTTTCAACCATATGTCTGAAATTGATCATTGACGACAAATAGTATAAAGTTAAAGACAAAATGCTTTTTCGTTCAGTGAAAAAAAAGTATTTGAAATTGTTAGAATCGACGAATTTTTAAACAACATAAGATTATTATTTAAATAATATTTTGAAGTTTAAGTAAGTAAGTGAAATAATTTTAAAATATCTACATAGGCTAAGATTTCAGGGTACTTACGTTATTATCGTAACAATTGCCAACTCTATTAATAACTCGCCAAGTTTGCTACCGCTATTTCCTATGTGTAGTACGCACTGAAGTGACAACCATGTTTTATAAAATGTCGCCAATAGGTGGCGATAATGCGTAAGTTTCGTATTTTAATCCTTTTTAAGAGTGGAATAATTGCATGTAAAATTTATTTCAATCGGTTCATAAGGAAAATTTATGATTGTAATACTGTAATGAGCCAATTGTTGAACATTTTTTTTTTTGTTCATCATTATATTAAAAAAAAATTGTTTGAAAGCCAAACTGTAAAGTCTGAAAATCAAACAATCCATTACTTTTCTTTCAGTTCCAGCAAGACTGCTTTCACATTATTTTATAATTTGATTGATTTTATTTTATAACTTTTTGTGTAATTCATTTACTTTTTGCGTCATACCCATATTGCATATCTTTCTCACATCTGTAAACCTCCTGCAATAATTATGAGAAACGGGATTTTTTTTATCTGTTTTCAATTATAATATAAACACATAGTAATAAACATTGAAATGCAATAAATATCAGTAATTATATATAACTCATGCTTCTTCAGTACTCTAATAACCTTGAAATTTTTTAAATTTAAATTTGCGTTGAGTTATAGTTGTTATTTTAAACCATTTATGAAGATAAATTATTTCTATATTTTAATGTCACCCTTCCAGTTCTGTAAGATAAAATAAAATTCTGTCATCATTCCACTGTTATCTAGAATATTTGTTACTAAAAATTATAATAATTGAACAAAGTACAAAACAACAATTAGTTATAACAAAGAGATTTCTGATTATTGGCAGTGATATATATATTTTATTTAAATCACATTGTTAAAATATTTTCGTACCGAGCTCTTACCTGCAATTATATATTTTTTAAAATGCTGTTATCTTCGCGAATATAATTCTATACATTAAAAAAAAACCCATAAGTTTCAAATAATATTACAAAGGGATCATAACATGAAAAATCTATTTATAGTAATACTAAAAGATTTTTGAATATAAAGAAAAGTTGTTTTATTAATTGCTTAAAAATTTCAAAACCTTGGATTTAAAGTATTTCCATGCAAATAATTTCCATCCAGTCATGCAAAACATAACTCATTGGCAATTTTTATAATATTTATAAAGTTTTAAAATACATTAATTGAATATATATGTTACCGTTAAAGTGTATTATTCTGTTATTTTATAGAATACCTAGTTATTTCATGAAATAACTTGACAAATCAGTTAAAGTATATAATAGATTGAAAATTTCTTACTTTACATAGATATTCTATGAAATAACTAGGCATTCTATGAAATTACTAAGGATAGACCTTTAAAGTGGCAAATAAACAATTTCAAAAATATTTTATAAATTAATTGATCATAAATAGCTAAAATCTCTCGAAAAATACATTTTATTCCTTTTGCGAATGAATAATTGATTAATAATAAGGGAAAGTAGATAATACAATGTATTACTCCTTATATTGCTAACATTAGTTAAACAGAAAGTGGAGAAAAGAATATGCTGCAGAAATAGATTATATTTAAATACTGTCAACAAAAGTACATACTGGAAAGAAACACTGTTGCTTCACAAAAACGTCGAATAAACTTTTTGAAATAAAAATGTAAAAGAATATTAATTTAAGTTATATGAGATACTTTTATTTTCTTTTTCATTATTTATTAGAGCAGTGATTGCTATCATGATACTTTTGATCGCACAGCTTATTACTTTTGAAACAAGCACACTTTCTACTATTATACATTTTTCTTTTTAAATTTGAGCTTTGAGCTGTTGCAACAGATCGAAGCGTTATGTCAATATTTGGAACTTTTTGATTAGAAATTAATTCTCGCTGAGATATACTGAATTGATATCTAGAGTACAAATGTTTATTTTAGCCATTTTTAGTTCCTAATCGGAAGACTCCTTCCCAAAGCAGCTAGAACAGGTTCAAAGAACTTTCAAGTGCCGTGTTTCATACTTTAACGATGGTGCAATCGTTGTTCTAAAGAATACCTGGTTAAATTGCAGAATTTAATAATTTTATATACTTTAACTAACTTGTCCAGTTATTTCATGAAATATCTAGTTATTCTATGAAGTAACGGATTTCATTTTTGAACTGCAATATATATATATATATATATATATATACTTGGAATTAACTTTACCATCATTACTCAATATTTACAATAAAATATTTATTTCCTTTTATTTTATTTGCATTTTATATTTATACTAATTGTATCAGATGTAATCAAGAATTACTTTCACTTGTACATGAAACGAAAGGAAAAAGTTACTAATGTCGTTTACTAAGAAAAAAAACAGTATCAGCGATTATTTACTAAGATAACTACTAAGTCTTCTTATTTTCCCTTTGAGGCAAAGTTAAAAGAAAAATATTATCCTCATCTTGTTTAATAACGCCCCCTAAGATGTCAAAAACAGCCAAATTGCTGGCGTCTTCAAAGTTTGTTTGGGGATGATCTTGCAGATGTTTTTCCAAATCGAATAAACAAAGTCAATGACATTTATTTTATTTCTTATATGTATCACATCAAAGCAAGACGGAGAACTTTTATGCCATTTAAAAAGATAATCATATATTCATTTCCAAGGGTTTTTTTTGAAATCCTTAAGATTTAATAGTATACAAATAATTTATTATGAATTTTTTAAAAATAAAACGTATTTTAGTAGGAGATAAAAATATTGCTCTCCTCAGTTAAAAAAAATCTATTGCAATTTTTTGAATAATATTTTCTTTTTCTTAGGTTTTTGTTATATTTCATTAGTCTCAGCTTATTTATGTTAACATACATCGACACGTGATTTCTTAGCTTAAATGGATCATAATCTTCTACAATTTTTTGTTAGATTAACTATCACTAAAATTGTAAAGAATAATTTTTCATTTCTGTCTCATATGTAAAGCATTACATTAGTCATTAATAAATTATAATAGCAATTTATTTTACTGAATGTTAATGTGTAAATTATTTGCTAAAAATATTAAGCGAATGGGCTTATTCAAAGAAAGCAATGTCGTGTATTTGTATATTCCAAAAGAAAAATTTGCTAAAATATATTATTACAATCGGAGAATATGTTACAAGTGATATATGCAATTTTATGACATCTTAGTCATATATAAACTCGTGGAATATATTATGAAATGAAAAATACTTTTTTATACTTTTCAATAGACAACTGAAATTATAATAGAGTAATAGAAAATACTTTAAAAGCCTAGAACCTATTATCAAGCTAGTATTATTTTATTCAAACATATTACTCAAAAGTAACGCAACTTACGCCATTTTAAATTGATGCCGTTATGATGCAAGAAAGTTGAAAATAAAACTCCAATTTTTTAAAATAAGTATAAATACATTGTACTGTTGTGTGTTTGCTTCATATACGAACTAAGCCTTTTTTAACTAGGTACATATTTTGAAAAGGCTCAAGCGAAATCTAAATTAATTATTTCAAATCCTAACAATGTAGAAAACAATCAACACAATAAATGCATTTTGCAAGCTTTATTCAACAGCTGAATACAATGTTGATAAGTCCGTTAACAACGAGCACGCGTCAAATTAGCACCAAGAAACTTCGAAAAATGAATGGGGGGGGGGAATAGAAACAATAGAATGGAATATATACATAATTGTACAGAAAACGTTATAAAAAAAGTAGTGACTCTTGGCAAATTAATGCTTAACATGTAAAAATGTAACTTAAATTCGAATTTAATTATTTCATTAAATACGTTAGTTTAACTATAACAAAAATAACTATGTTTATAATGTATGATTAATAATGGTAGTCTTAATTCTTTTAATTTGTAATAATTAATTAAATTTTTGAAAGTC
Organism: Trichonephila clavata; assembly: GCA_019973975.1. Classification (NCBI taxonomy): domain Eukaryota; kingdom Metazoa; phylum Arthropoda; class Arachnida; order Araneae; family Nephilidae; genus Trichonephila; species Trichonephila clavata. The sequence continues at coordinate 8,760 of BMAO01009894.1, read as the reverse complement.
TGATTTTCTTAACATACCGAATCTTTCGCAAAATTAACTCGTAATTTTAAATTTTCATAAAACTTTGCTTAAAAGTTTACGAGTAGCAAATTTTTTTTAAATAAATGAATTCATTATTTACAGTACACTGTTTTAAGAAATGTCATGGTACCAGGAAAAAAAGATTTTACTTGTTACGTTTCAAAGCTTTTAACTACAAATGGAATCTTATTTTATCAATTCTAAAACGGATAATTACAAAAAATATTAATATTGCTGAAAACTTTTAACTATAATACTTAATTATAGAAAATTTAGTTCTTATATAGTGTATCAGCTATATATTTCCCATTTTTTTAAATTCTAAAATCTTGAAAATTTAAAATTTAATGCATTCACTTCCCTCAAAGAGTTTAGAAAGTATTCATTTTATAAAATTCTTTTGTGTATCATAGATTATCAATCCATATTCATCACATATTTTTGAAAGTGATATTATCGTTTGCAAATAACTCTAATTGGCATTATTTGAAATTCTCTAAAACGAATTATTTGATTCAAGTGAGATTTGGAACTAAGCTTATCCAGACTATATTCAAGACAATTCTATAAAATACTGGGATTAATGGGACATTATTTTACTAACTGATTTAATTTCTTTAAGTTAGTTATAATTATAATTAATAAATAATTTTGTTCCAGTTATGACATTGATATATTTATCAATTTTACTTAGTTGTGATTAAAATTGAAAATTATTTAAAGTAAAACTCTTTTACCCCTGTTATTTAAAAAAACAACTCTATATTTTGGAAAAAAAAATAATTTCCTGAATTCTAATGCAGTACTGGCAAATATGTTGTCAAACTATTCTTTGCATTGCTTACTTGTTAAAATTTTCTTTGGAAACGAACTTCTTATGTTAATCCCGTTTTAAATATGTTATAAACAATGAAAAGTTTAATTAATATTAAATAATCAACAATTACAGTTTCTGTTCTCATAATTAGGATACATGTCTGTATAACTGTTAATATTTATTTCTTAATATGAAAACATATTTATAGTATATTTTGTAATGAAATAATGATACGTAAAAATACATGTGTTAATTTGAAAACTTCTTAATGTTGAATATTCCTGATCCTAATAAAGAAAGTTTCTATCACAAAGCATCTTCTACTCAAGAACCAGTGAGGAATTGTGAAGATTTTAATTACTGAAGACAGACTTGAGCCCTTTGGATTTACTGAAGAGACTACAATTAATTTGCAAAAGGCTTCTAGTTTAAAATTATAAGATCCTTAAATAAAATTTATTCTACAATGCATATAAAGTTTTAAAACTACATCCTTTTTGAACAAGGTAGCTAGAAACGCAATCCAAGTTTTCAGCAAATTCTAAAAGCAGAATGGTTGGACTAGTAAAACTGTTTAAGCATTTGTTCAAATTTAATGAAAAAGGATTTTATCGCCTGTTTCACCGCTTCTTGAGAACTTACCCGGGGAAGATCTTAGGATTAAATTTAGTCTTAGCGCGTACATCTTCACATTTTCTAAGAACACTACAGGAATAGAACTTTCTATCGAATTTAAAGAGCTTCCTCGCTCATACGAGGTTCTTACAAATTTTACCAGGATTGTCTGAAGAGTAAAGAAAATTAAGATTTTGAGCCTCCCATTGCTCTTTTCAAAGGATTAGAGTAATGATGATTGTATTTCGTTGTGGCTGCCGCTGCAGTAATCTAGCTTAGGGAGTATTATCATATTGGATTAACATAAAAGGACTAAATCAGTTATCAAATTAAAAAAAAAGATTATTTTGGATTTTGTTAAAGCTCACAATTCTACTAACTTATCAATAAAATGAAATAAGTATAATTTGATATCTTATTAAAACTTTTTTAGCTATATTTTTCGTAGGTATTTTTGGTAGTAATTTATTCTTCTATTTTTTTTCATATTTCTTTTAATACAAAATATAAAAGCTTCTCTTTATTTATTTAAATGAATCTTATTTTTTATCATTTGTATTATATTCACATCGCAATTCATCTTAAAAGATAATTATTTTTTTATAAATTTATTATCTAAGTTTTGTATATTTTTAAGACTTTTGGTACACTACTTGTGTGCAGACAAGTATAAAACAAGGCTTACAAAGGTAAATCAATATTCATTTATAGTGGTAGGAAGTTTCAAGTATAGAAGGATACCTGCACAAATGGGAATTAAAGTAAAAAAAGCTAAAATGGACGCTAACGCAATAAATACAGAATAAAATACAAGATTGTTAGCATGCAAGAAAGAGGCATTTAGTTACTTAAATTATACAATGAGAAGATTCGGAAACATGATCATAATAAGATGTTTATCATACGAATACATAAAGAATACATACACACATATACATATATATATACACACACATACAAATATTACATTCAAATACACACATATGAACACATATAGAAACAAATATATATGTACATACATACACACAGGGTGGCCATAATTAAACTGCAAGTGTTCAAGGGGTGCTGGAGAGAAAACCACTGCTAATATTCCAGTGAAATTTGGTATCTACACGTTTCAGAGCATGCGCAAGTCAAAAATGCAAGACAAAAAGTCGCCATTTTCACCCGATAGATGGCGCTGTTCTGTGTTTCAATGCTTATCCGCGGCATATATAAAAATTTTAAGCTCATCGAACAGTATACAAATAAGACCACATTGAGTAATGTTCAATCATGACGTGCATTGTTAGTGAAGATATTCTATCAGAATGGTAGCAATTATTCAGCTACTCTGAAAGAATACCGGCGTATAAAACGATTAAGAAGAGGTCCAATGAGTGTGTCAATGGATTGAAAAATATGATTTCTAAATTTGAAGAAACAGGAAAACTGGGCATTATTCCAACCACATTAGGGCGGCGCCTCGTGTCACGTAAGCCCGGAAAGTTTGCAACAAATTGATGACGCTATTGCTACTACGAGTAGCAGTTCAGGAGCCAGTATGCTGCAACAAGTGAGCGCAAGAAGTGTGGCTCGGACATTATCTCCTCCTTGGTCAAATGTGTATAAAGTGTTGTGCCACATTCTTCGCCGTGCTTAAATGCTTCAAAACATGTGATTGCATCTGGTGGTTTGCATATTGAGCACACCATGTGACAATTTCATTGAATAAATAATGATTTGTTTTCCAAAGCGGTTTTGTGAATTTTTTAAGTTTGTGATCTTAATTTACGTTAATTTTTGATTGCATGATACTGTAAAAAATTAATTACTGAAGCGAATTGTATGGAATTTTGATGAAATGTAAGTGATGTTTTATATTGTTTATATGCCTCTTAGAATGCCACTATGCTCTGTCTATCGGTTTTGGAAGTTGTATATGCCACCGGTGAGCGTTGAAATATGGTACAGCGTCATCTACCGGGTGAAAATGGCGATTCTTTTTTTTCTTTGTATATTTGATTTGCGCATGTTCTGAAACGTGTAGATTCCAAATTTCACTGGAATATTCCCAGTGGTTTTCTTTGCAGAACCCCTTGAACACTTGCAGTTTAATTATGGCCACCCTGTATATATATACACACACATATATATTTATATACACATACAGTAAATGTTTGCAAACACACAAAATTTACAATCAAAATAATACGGAAAAGAATGCTATTAATGTACGCACAAAAAGATGTAAAAATGATTTGCCTTGAACAAAGGCAAAGAAAGATTTAGGCTACGTTATATTATTCTTTTGTAGGCAAATCAGGAGTGTACGTCTTTCGGCAGTGAATTTAGTACAAGCAAGTATCAGATGCTTGGCACCCTGGACAGTGTCACGGAAGCAAGAACAATAGTCCGTGGGCGACAAGTTGAAGCGTTTAAATACGCTTTAAAGCAGGGGTGGGCAGGCATTTCCAGGGTGTGGACTACTTCTAATTTTTTTCAAGGAGTTGCGGTCCCACCCAGTATCAGTGGCGCACACAAGGGTGGGGGAGGGGTCCACGAGTCCGTACCCTCCATCATAACCCTTCAGTTTTTTCCGATTCATTATAGTCCACTGTATATAGTATGTAAAATTTAACTAAGTATTTGATATTAGAATTTATTTCTTTATTAATGTGTTAATTATTCGTTCAGTAATTTATTTTTTGCAGTTTTTTTGCTCCTGACAATCGACAAAATCAAAATATATGTTTGGCTGCGTATTGGGGTATGATACGAGAATGGTAGACCTTCAACCCTCGACCCCCTTCCTTTTAAAAATTCTTGTGTAAGCTACTGCCCAACGTCGTAGGTGTAGTGAGATAAGGAAAAAAGTTCATATTATAACTCTTAATAATAAGTATGGAATATGTACTTACCTACAGAACTAAAATAAAAAAAACAATTTTAAAAGCTCGTTTACAGAAAAACGCAAGATACAAATTTAATAATAAAAGCCCCAAATATAATTATATCAAATGATACATGTATTATGAAACAATTCAAAATACATTAAAAAAAAACATTTTTATCTGAAGTAAGTTTTTGATGTTATAGTCAGCAGAAGGCTTAGTCTGCGTACTGTCAGCCAATCTTGAACTTTCCGTATATAATTACTAATTGGTAAAATTTTAGGCGGTCACTTCAAAATGTCTTGTCGGTCTACCCATCGATCGCGATTGACCTAATGCCCATCCCGGCTTTAAAATTTATATGCCTAGTTAGAAGATGGGTAAGTTTAAAATTAGGTTGAAAGTGTTTAGCGTTTAAACGTCTGTGAATAGAAGGAATAAATTTGAACAAATAATTTATGGAACAAAATAAAATGTAAATAACAGAGATTGATTACGTTGCATTATTTCTAAAATTTAATTGTGATGCAATTAGTGTATTACACTGCATTTAATTCCCAATTAAATAGCTTAGGTTGTTCCTGCGTTGTTTCAAATGTAATTATGCTATTATCATGAATCGAAATTATAATCAAATTGCCTTCTTCCAGTACTTATCTGTAACATATTTGCTTTGTTCTTGTTATTCCCCTACTTAGTTTGGTATAAATTATTGTTCCTCATAAAACAAGAAATGAATTTGGTTATTAGTTTTTAAATCCCTTTTACTTCTGATAATAAGGTAATTAGAATGTGTGTAATGTTTCTTAAAGAAGCGATTGAAATCGATGCTTCAATCGTACAGTGAAAGTATTTTGACTGTCAACAATTTCGTTCATGATGATTGAATCTTGAAAGGTCTGAACATTTCGTTAAAAATGAATCTGAGATGTTAATTTAAATATTTTTATTTAAATGCACCTAGAAATGTGAAATTTCTTCTAATTTAATAATAATATTTTTATTAGTAGTATTAATTAACAAGTAACTATTGCTTGCACTTGCATTATTTATCATCGTTATTAAAAGAGAATGAGTATGTACTATCTACACCCTTAAAGAAGTGATTGATATTTTGTTATGTTTCATAAACTTACACTTATATATTTATTTATTGATACTATCATGATAAATTTCGTGGGCCTTGATGTGATTACAGATCAAGAGACATAAGTAACAACAACAATTTATTGATAGTGAAAAGAGATTTTATGAGGAAACATTTTTCTCATAAAATCACTTTTTAGTGGATATTGGATGATTGTGACATTGCTGGAAATGAGCATGATGACTTTCTTTCTAAGAAAGGAACCCATGTGATCCAAGGACTCGAGAGGATTTCAACCATTAATTCCTTAAGGTTTTTTTTTCGAATATGGCCTTTAAGCATAATTTTTTAATGGAAGTAGCGGAGATGTCGAAGGACATGAACTAGGCAATCTTGAACAAGGACACGTCCTGGATCCCTAGGGCTCCTAGAAAAGCTTCTGTAGTTTATTTTAGACTTTTAAAAGGTCATGAAGAGAAATTGTCTTATCGGCCGCTGGCCCGCCAAATTTTGAAAAATCGTCAATTTGGCGCAAAATTGTGCCGATCCGACATCTATCTCACTGATACAAATAGATAACACATTGGCAAGATAACACATGGCGGGATAAGTGTCCGAATCGACAATCCACCCGGTCATGACTGTCTGAGATCGCATTACAGAATTGGTATCTCCAACTCACCGGACTGTCATCTGTACTTATCTGTATGACTCTGGTCAGCCTATGACCGCTGAACATTCGGTAATGTGCCCTGCACTAATTACTTTTAATTCAATTGTCAAAAAATATTTTAGTGCATGTACATTAATGGCATAGGTGCTATTGTAGTGTGGGGGCATTTGTAAGTTAAAATAAGTTGATAGTGAATGAGTGTTTCATAAAATTCGCATATAATGCAATGGGAAGGCTAATGGGGATGGATCTCTTTATTTTGAGCCATGGTCAAGCGACAAGAGTGTCATCTGTAGGATATTGAACCTCAAAAGGTTTGACGTGTCTCAGTGGCTCCTTCGTGGCCATTCAGTGACTCTACATTTCGATCTCCTGACACGCTGATGACGAGTCCATAACCATACCACTAAGTTATTGCGGTAACTTATTTATAGATAGAAAACAATTTATAGGTTTAAAAAAAAACTTGCGGCTTATTTCTTTAATCAGTAAAATGTGATGGAATTTGAACATTTAACTCATTTATAATCATAAAATTTTCTTAAATTTCAAGTGTTGAAAAATTTTGATAAAAAAAGATCGATTTATAATTGCTTAAATCTCTCAAATATTTAGTGATTTTAATTTTTTTATTTCTTAATTTTCAAAAATGTTTGCACCAGTTAAAAGATTACTTTTATTTCTAAGCTTATAAGGAGCACAATAAAAAAGATCTTCATTTAAAAACCTGAATTATCAAAATCCATTTACGACAGCAGAATTAGTGAGAATATTTTAGTTCTTCACGTTTTGAAATTTCTGAATTTGAAATATAATGGGCTTGCTTATCTCAATAAATCTTGGAAAACTTTAAAAGGAAATATCTGCTATGTTAAAACGAATATTCTTTAAGAGATTTCCCACTAGCAACATTTATCATTCGATTTATTTATTGCTATCAATATGTTTAAAATTGGAAAAATAAAATGAATAATTTATTCTTTTCGTCAAATAACAAATTATTAGATTTTCAAAAAAAGAAAGAAAAAAATAATTATAAAAAAAGAGAATTTTTTGTTTAAAAATACTAATTGAAAGATGTTGAATATCTCAAAGTTAATTTGCTTGTTCGAGATATTCTACAATATGGCCTTTTAACCATTCTTTCTGAATATTTCTGCAATTAATAAACTGAGCTTGAATGGAATGTGAACTATTTTGAATATTTTCTTCTTAATTCAACATATGGGGCATCACAACAGAAAATGTCATTTTCAAAGAAAGAATTACGATTACCTTTTAAATCCATAATAACCTTAAGAGTAAAATCTAATTTTGTTTAATCTGGGATTTAATTTCATTTCATCGCTAGGACTATTGGCGAAGAACCTCATAATCCTGAATCTCTTTCAAGTGACGAGATTTAACATCTGACCTGGCACCAAATTCCCTAAACCAGGGAAACTCAACCTTTTTTTTCTGCTGGGCCGCATACATATGTCAGCTATTTTACGTGGGCCGCAACATGAGGGTAAATGGGGGTGGAGGGAAGAAGAAATGCTCTAAGACCAAGATAATATTGGGAATTTAAAATGTGGAAAATTGAATAAAATATTGTAACTCCTGTGTTTTGCTTTCTTTAATTATTTTTTTTTTGTCACTAACCGTAAATTAAAAGCATTTAAGAAACACTAATTCCAATTTCTACATCAATAACCGGTTTCATATGATTACCAATAATCTAACAAACTTCTTAGTATGCCTTTGTTACCGCTGTGATATTACCACTGACAAAACACTTTGTTGTTGCTGTAAAGGAAATTCAAGAAAGCCTATTTATCACCTCTTAAAAGAGATCTTCGTGGAAAAATGTCATTGAATGATTCCTGTTCGTTTGTATTTTTTAAAAATATAGCACTTTCATGACAAATCAGACAAATACTGATTAATGTTTGTTTTTCACTACAAAATACCCAGCCTCCCAATCGTCTTGAAAAGATATATTTTCTTCGAATATTTTGGCTCGCAAGATATGAAAGATAAGTTAAAAATTAGTTCCACCCATAAAATTGTCGCTACTCCAGTGTTGTCTGTTATCACTAAACGTGACCATTCCAAATAGAAAAAGAATATGAATTCGTACCTGTATGACACGACAGCAAAAGGCAAAATTGATATATTTGATTTCTTGACACAAAGAATTTCCACCAAACTTTTAGTACAATGTTCTTTTATAAGTGAATTTCTCAGAACAAGGGTCATGACCGGGCCACTAAAAAGGCTCGCTGGGTCTTGTTGAGTATTCCTGCTCCAAACGTTCATACGATGCCAAGGTGTAGACTATGAATCAGGACAGATTTAAAGTATATTAGTCCTTCTACACCATAGATTCCCAACCTTTTTTTGAACTGGCGCCCCCTTTTCTAGAGAATATTTCGATACCACCCCCTCCCCCTCCCACTCCAGAGAAATAAGAGTGTACATAATGCGTGGTGGAAACACGAATTCATCTTTTAAAAAAATATTTTATTTCTAATAGAATATATTTTTTGTAATTTAGTTTTTTTTCTAGTGCCCCCTCCCTCCATTTTTTTTTACTTGCAAATCTAAAATAGCTGTTGCCCCGAATATACAATTTTAAATGCATACAATCAACATAAGGTAACCAGTATTAAAATTTACTTATATTAGTACA
>BMAO01009893.1:0-42328 GCA_019973975.1 Trichonephila clavata | reverse complement strand
TCATTTTTCGTTGTGAAATATTATCCACTATCTTAATAATTGTTATTGATTTTAATGTATTTTTTCATGCTGATTTCAAATCTGTTTGTAGATTTCATCTAAAGTAAATAGTTTCATTGATATGTTGAAAAAAAAAACCTTGACAAGAAAGCACAGGTCACGTAAGAATGAGTGAGTGTGTTTCCACCAATGAAATGCTCCGTTATTTCAATCAATCAGAGAGCAGTAGCGATAAAGGGTTGAAAGAAAAAGGTGAACGTGGTTTATTGTATTGAATGCAGTGTGTGCTTGTGGAAAATAGTGTATTGAAAGCAATTTGAAGTGCGTTTGGAAAATATTGGAATTATGGTTAAATTTTCATATTGCCTAGAATAAAAGGTACAAAATAATACATTTAATGAAGAAGGTTATTTCTATGCGCCAAATTGCTGCTAAAGTACCAGTGGCCTTTCTACTGTTGTGAGAAACTTTGAAAAGATTTTCTGAAACAAATTTTATTGCGGAGAGGGGCGACAGGACGACCAAGAAAACATCTTTAAGTGAAGGCAGGTTATTGCACAGATTTCACTTTCAAACAGAAAGCTTAATTCCTTGCAAATTTTGAAACAATGGACTTTGACATCAAATGTGAGTGTGTGCCAAGAACTGTTAGAGGAAGACTGCTGGAAATTGGGTTACGAGACTGTAAAACGCGCCAAAACCATTACTGACTGAATTTCAACGCCAGAGGCGATTGACGTGGGCAAGGGAACATTCATTATGGACTATTAAAGACTGGGAAAAGTTAATATTTAGTGACGAGAGTCAGTTTTGTATTTCTGGCAACCAAAGCAGTGCCTATGTAAGACGACGCACTCATGAGGAATTCAGCCCTCAGTGTCTGAAGCCCACAGTAAAGTACCGCAAAGTGATGGTATGGGTTGTATGTCTTCTCATTGTGTTGGAAGACTTCACATCGTTAGTGGAACAGTGAAAGCCATGGATTACATTGAAATACTACAAAATAAATTGCTACCAACTGCGAGAGATCTTTTTGGGAAATCAGTCATGGATTTTTCAGGACGATAACGCCCCTTGTATCGTGCAAAGGTAGTCCAGAAATGGTTGAAAGACCATACTGTGAATAGAATGAACTGCCAGGACAGTCTCCCGACCTTAATCCGATAGAGAACTTATATGGTTTAAATTGGTTATGAAATTTCAAAGAAAGAACCTTCAAACAAACGTGAATTAATTGAAGCTTTAATATTTTCCTTCACATATTCTCATGAAAGATCTACTTTTGAAATTGGTGCATTCCGTGCAAAAAGATGTAGAGCCGTGATTAAAGCAAACGGCTGGCCCATAAAATATTGATTTTCTAACATGTGACAACAATGTAATTTTCAAATGCTTATTAAATATACCGTATTTGTCATTTTTCGTGCTAATTTTTCTTTGCATATTATGTTTATTCTATATTGTTTTATTCTGCACATATTTCACATTATTGTGTTCAGGCAGCTTTACTACAAAAAATATTTTTAGTCATTAAGAAACTAGTAGTAGATTTGAAATCAGCATAAAAAAAAATACATTAAAATCAATACAATATTTAAGATAGTACTATTATTTCACAACGAAAAATGAAGTCAAACATAAAAATTACGCTAAAAATTGAGTGTGTTCAGGACTTTTTGCCACCACTGTATTGATACGATTTCAAAATATTGATCCATAATTGTGCTGTAGGACATCGAGCTTTAATTCATTCAGTTTATTCTGAAATCATCAATAAATAAGTTTGAGTTACCTACAAACTCTTCAACACCTTCATAGGAAACATTTCGGCAATTGATTTGTTCAGTTAACTCATTTAACACACAATCTTCAGTCTTTATGTCTTCGAAGATCATCATTGATAATTCAAGTCGTAATAATGTATATGACCTCTGATGCTTCTTGAATAAACGTGACCATTCGACATTTTATCAACTGAATTTTTTTAGCATAGATTGTACCTAGAGCTTCTTTTAAGTCCACTTCCGTCCATTATATATTCAATGAATCCAAGAAAGGACATGAGCATATGTGAAACCTCCTAATTTAATAACTATTCTACAAAATTCTGTGTTAGCATCTGATGCAGCAACTATTTCACGAGCTTTAAGAGTAGAGAGTTTGATCAAAAAGTAATTAAACACGTTTTTTGGCCATGTAACTTGGCTATATTTGCAGCACAATGTGAAGTAGTATAAATTGCGTCTACGTTACTGGCAGGAGGGTCAATAAAAGGAAGAAACATAACCTGAGAAATAGAAAATCCTTGTTATACTTAGTGAGCTGTTCGAGAAAACCATTCCACCAGGAAATGAGGAAATATTCTTTGAACAGATAAGGGTTATTAAAAAATATACTTGATTAATGAAAACTATTACGTTTATCCTTTTGGAAATAAATAATTCTATTACGCTAGCAGCGTATCTGGTTCTGCAGTTGAATAAGGCAAAATAACTTTTAAAAATCATAATATTAAAATAATTCTGGATTCTAAGAACGATAAAATATCCAGCCATTCTAAAAATCAAACGTTTTTATTCCACAAAAAAATACAATACTATCTGTTGCCAAAATACACAAACAAACTTTTACTTAATATTTACATTCGTTACAGTGAATACGCACAAGTATAGATGCCATGAATTAATCTAAAAAATAAATTGTGAAGACATGACATCCTCTCACCTTAGTTGTTGAAAGACAACTTAACTTACAAACATTTTAAAATTTCAAAGAATAACACACATACAAAAACATTTCTAATACACTTATTAAGACACAAAAAATATAAGATATATATTATGAAAGTCACATCTAAAGTTCAAAAAATTAAATTTGTTTACAAGTCAAGCTTTTGTGGTTTTTTTAACAGTTCTCCCACTTTTAGTTTTTAAAACGTCATCTCTGAAAGTTTCTTTGGAAGTTTCAAGTGGGAAGATTCTTTGAACTGGTCGTAGAGTTCTCCTTTTGCTGTTCTCAGACGCACTAATCTATTAATACCATCTTTTTCCGGTAATAATTTAATAACACGCCTAAAGGCCAGTCATTACATTTTACATTGTCACTTCCAATTAATACAACTTCTCCAAGCTTAATATCTCGTTTCTGCTTCTAATTTTCATTTCTTTGAATTAAAAGTCCCAAATATTCAGATCTAAATCTTTTCCGGATATCAGTTATCAACTGTTGGCGATATTTTATTCTTTTGTTGAGAACAGCTTCATCCACTTGGTCTAAATTTGGAACACCAATTTTCCGGAAATCTTGCAAAAATGAGTTAGGTGATAAAGGTATCAGTTCAGAATGCGTTTGGGATACATGACTAAGTGGTCGAGAGTTTATAACAAATTCTGCATCACACAAAACGGTGACCATTTCTTCATAAGATAAAAAAGCTTTTCCGAGGACTCTTCTTAGGATCTGCCTCATTACACCAATTAATCTTTCCCAAAAACCTGCCCACCAGAAGGCAGTAGGAAGATTAAAAAACCATTGCATTTTTCGTATACTACTAAATTGTGCAATCACATCCCAATTCACCGTCTTCAAATAATTTGATGCACCGGCAAAATTGCTTCCATTGTCGCAATACACAACTGATGGTCTTCCCCTTCTTGAGATGAATCTACGAAAACTTTGAAGAAAGCCTCAGTAGATAATGACGACAGAAGCTCAAAATGTACAGCCCTGAAAACCGCACAGGTAAATATGCAAATCCAAGCTTTACTCCCTTCTTTTAAATAAAGTGGTCCAGCTAAATCGAAACCGATTACTTCAAAAACTGCAGCATCTTTAATTCTGTTTTCTGGGAGTGATCCAGAGGGGGTAGTTACATTTCTTTTGGCATGTCTTAAACAAATGACACATTTTGATAATACTGCTCGAATAGTTTTTCTTGCATTCAAAATCCAATAATGTTCACGTAGAATATTCAAGATCATTTGTAATCCTGCATGTAAATTCTTTTTGTGTTCAGTCATTATCAGTCTCTCAACGACTGGATGATGGGATGGCAAAATGATAGGGTCCTGGAAATCTTCTGAATTCTTCCTATACGTTAATTTTGTCTTAACTCTAAGTATTTCCTCTCCATATTTGTATGTTGCTAAAGAATTCATTTTCTTTCTGTTGACATCATGACTAAAGTATTCCTCTTGTACCATCTTTACAATCTTTGTTTCTGCTTACTTTTGTTCTGCGTAGGATAATTCACCCGTGACTCGAAAAGCAGGATTCCTACAGTTAAAAATGAATCTTTTCATCCAAGCCATCATTCGTAGCAGTCGATCATAGCTTGAAAAATAGTAGTAGTACCAACCTGACTCTTCGTTATTGTTCTTACCACTATTTTCACATTGAGTTAAAGAACACACAACTGGGAGATTCTTAGAAGTTGAAATTGTTTTTCTTTTTTCTTTCAAAACAGATGGCTCGTCAAAAATAGGTTTGGTAACTGGCCAGTTTTCTTCAGTTTGTAGAAGCCATTTGGGCCCCTCCCACCATCTACTGCATAAGAGTTGTTGAGCAGAACACCCTCTTGAAGGAAAGTCAGCAGGATTAAGTGCTCATGGAGGATGCTTCCACGAAGTTGGATCAGTCAGCTCTCTTATCTCTTGAACTCTATTGTTTACAAAAACTGACCAGAGTTCTTCTCGCTGAATCCAACTTAATACCGTAGTGAAATCGGACCAGTAGTGTTGCTTCACATTGTCCCACTGGAGTGCACTGAGCACAGATCTGCATAGTCGAGCTCCCACCGTTTCAGCCAGCAACTCAAGACGAGGAATAGTGACGGTTTTAAGTGGAGCAATTCTCGATTTGGCAGCCAAAAGATTTGCATGAGCAACACCAGAATACTCTATACGAACGAAAACAGCTACTGCGTATGCAAATTGGCTGGCATCACAAAATGTATGAATGCTTAGATTATGTTGACCACTTATAACAGGAGAAAAACAGCGGCTAACAGACAAATTCTTTAAGGAAATTAACTCTTCAAACCATTTTATAAATTCAAGTTTCAAATTATCTTCAATTTCTCTATCCCACGGGATGTTGTCTTTCCACATCTTCTGTAACATTAGTTTGGGAATTAAAAGGACAGGACATAAAAATCCAATAGGATCAAAAACCCTATGTATAACGGAAAGAATCACTCTCTTTGATACAATTTCAAGTTTGTATGTTCTATCCAATCCAAATTAATTTTCAGTGCATCTTCTTTACGATTCCAAATCAATCCTAGAACTGAAGTGACCTGTTCTGGGTCATCATCTCCTGTATACTTCCATCCTCTCAAGTTGAATTTTCCTTCAGCCAAGATATGATGATTCTCCTCAATGAAAGGTAATATTTCAGCTTCATTGTCTAAACTTGTAATTAAATCATCTACATAAAAACTTCGAAGAAGTATATCGACTGTTCTCTGACTATATTTCAAATTCGTTAGATATTTTTTCAGATGATGTTCAAGCACAGCTTCTAAGAGAAAAGGGCTGCTTTTCACACCAAAAACTACACGTGTATGTAGCATTATTTTTTGGAACTACATTTTCTTTTCCATTCCACCAGAAAAATTTGAGAAAATTCCTATCTTCTGGTTGCACACTTATTTGTAAAAAAGCTTTCTCTATATCAGCAACTATGCCATATTTATGTTCTCTAAATCTGAGAAGAAGATTAGGGATTAATTCCAATAAATTTGGTCCAGATTCTAAGCACTGGTTGAGCGATGGGGATCCAACTTGTCTGGCAGAGGCATCAAAAACTGGGCGTACCTTAGTTGTTCCATGTTGTTTTACAACAGGTCTGTGTGGCAAATAGTGTCCATGCAGGTGAGATGAAGAGTCAACTGGATCATTTTCAATTATACCTAATAATTCCCATTCCTTGAACTCATCCTCATAAGCTGTAAACAAGGTTTCTTGATGCAATTTTTTAGTCGATGATTCTAATCGTTTCGTAGCAATCTCTTTATTACTGGGTATAGGTAAATGATTTTCTTTCCAGGGCAGTGAAACTTCGTATCTCCCTTCTGTATTTATTCGAACAGTTTCTTCAAAATGTAATTTAGTAAGATTTTCTCTTTCCCTTTTGTTTTTCATTTCAACTGGGTCACTTATCCCTAAAACCTCTAAACTAAAAAGATCGGAAATAGTAGCTTCTCTTACAAACATCGAAATTACCACCATATAGTTGTATCTTCTTTTTCAGAAAGTAAGTTAATTTTCCCCATAAGAGTCCATCCTGGATAGGTTTCCATGGCTACTAATCCACTCGATAGAACTCTTATCTTTCCAGTAAATAGTCTACCTGCAACATCTGCTCCAACAAGAATATTAATTGGCCCCGAATTATTTTCTATGTCAAACATTTGTATATTCATAGATTGCAACTCTTTAATCCACGGTCCGTACGAAACAGAAGGAACATCATTGCAAATAATATCCTGATCAACTACGTCAAAATTACAATTAAAACTTCCATCTAAGCTTCCTAGTTCAATTTTATATACATTATGAAACTTCTCTTTGATCCTTTCTCCTTCAAAAAGTGCATGCGATAAATGTTGCTGGCGTAAAGGTGCTAATCCTAAAGCAGATACCATTTCTTTTCTAATATAAGATTTTTGAGACCCCGAATCATACATGGCTCTCACGATTAAACTACAATTTTTACCTTTTATTTTAACTTTCAAAGTCTGCAGCAAAACATGGGGCGCATTCGAAATACTCGCCAAATTTAGGGATTTATCCTGCTCTTTAACCTCTTTTTCCAAATTATTTGATGTAGGTTTATTTACATTTTTATTTGACTCGGTGCACATAATTGCATAATGTATCTTATTGCAGATCAAGCATTTCACAAAACACCGACATTTTCCTACCCTATGTCCAGCTTTTAAACATTTGAAACAATGACCTTTATCTTTTAAAACCTTCAATTTTTCATTATAAGACATTTTTTGAGCTTTAAAGCAATTAGTCGGTTCATGCTTTCTACTACAGAAAACGCAAAGTTTCTCTACACCTACTGAAGTGGTCAACAAACTAGCCGATGTAAATATTTTGTCTTTCTTTAATTTGCTTTCTCTTTTATATGATGTAGCATCCGTCAAATCGATACCGGTCATAGCTAAATTAATCCGCTCTTCCGATTCAACTTCAGTTTTCAAAAATTTTAATAAAGCATCCAGTCTCTTTTTGGAATCATCGCCGGAATCAAAATTCAAACCTCGCTGGAAAGCTCTAAGCAAATCCTCTGGCATGCAAGACTCCACTAAAGGATAAAGTAGACATGCACATTTGTCAGTTGTAACACCAAGCGTTTCAAGTGCACGAATTTGTTGTTCTAAATTATCATATAAATTACATAAATTATTCGAGTTAAAATTTGAATTGGCATTTCTCAGAACTAAAATTTAAACAATTCTCTAATATATACTTCCATTTGTAAATCATGGCGACCAAAACGAGTTTTCAAACAGTCAATTGCTTTTAAATAGTTATCGCCGGTTGGCGGCAAACTATCAATTACTTCTCTAGCACGAGACCCTTCAACGGTAGATTGTAATAAATATTGAAATTTATCTGAATCTTCAATACTAGAATCAACATGTATTTTTTCAAATTGGCTCCAAAAATAAAGCCATTCCTTAATATCACCATCGAATTTTCGTAATTCTAATTTAGGTAATTTAAACTTATTTTTATCATTGACAACATTTCGAACAGAATTCATTGCAACAGAGACATCATTAGTTGAATTTAAAACATTACTCACATTTTCTTGACCGTTGATTATTCTTCTTGCTTTGGTTTCAGTTCGTATAGCTTTATCCCGAAAATCTTCAACAATTTCAAATTCTGCATCGTAGTCTTTCTCAGGTAGAAGTTCTAAGATATTCGGATGGGTGTTTTCTAAGCGATCAACTGTTCCTTTGAAAACATTCAGCTCTGCTTCCAGTTCGCAAATATCAACATCTTCTAGGGCTATCAGTTCTTCAACTCTATTAGAAGCTTTTGTAAAAGCGGCTCTTTCATATTTGCAACCAACTACAGGCCCACTTCGGGGGCGCCAAAAAATATTACGTTATCCTTTTGCAAATAAATAACTCTATTACGCTAGCAGCGTATCTGGTTCTGCAGTTGAATAAGGCAAAATAACTTTTAAAAAATCATAATATTAAAAATAATTCTGGATTCTAAGAACGATAAAATATCCAGCCATTCTAAAAATCAAACGTTTTTATTCCACACAAAAATACAATACTAGCTGTGCCAAAATACACAAACAAAACTTTTACTTAATATTTACATTCGGTTACAATGAATACGCACAAGTATAGATGCCATGAATTAATCTAAAAAATAAACTCTGAAGACATGACAAAATGTAATGTAATAATTAATAAAAAATGCCACATATTTGTAACTATATATATTTTTAAGGTTTATAGACTTTATACAGGTGTTATATCATGTGACTAACGGTTGACCTTGCGTTATGCTGTAGATAGCTAAGCGTTGTACGTGCAGCGCCCTCTATCTCAAAAATGGTTTGATGTACAAAAAAATGTTTCAATTAAAGTTATAGAAAACTTTATTTTCTATAATATTTATAATAAATTTTAATAGCATTAAAGCCATAGGAAACGAGATTTTTGCACACACAAAAACGAGTTTCTTGACCTTTGACCTTGAATATCTTAAGACGCGGACATGAGATTTTATGAGACTTTTGAGACAACATTTAGAGTGACAAAATAAAGGTCTGAAAAAATTGTCAGCTTATTATCTCTCATTCCGCAGTTGACCCTTTTTTTTTTACTAAGATGACTGGGCTATCAGATCACCTGGTTTAAAAGGCCATTCTGTGAAAAGTAATTTTATTTGAGATCAAGGAATAGAAATTTGAGACTTAAATTCCCAAAGCTGCTAATATTTTATTGGAATCATATGTTGTCTGTGCATGAGAGCCGATTTCCATTTTCGATTCTAATAAGCAGACAAAAGTCTAGAGAAAGAAAAAATAAAGCTTAATCATTACATTTTGTTTGGAATAGTGTATCACGGTAGTAAAATGAACAAAGAATGCATTTAAAAAGTTTTAAATGATTCCGTTAAAATGATACATTTTATAAAAGCAAAATAATTAAATTCCAGATAATTTGTTTTATTATGCGTAGAATTATCCAGAAAATATAGAACCCTGCTTTTACGTTTGGAATTCAGATTAATTTTAAATGAATCAAGTCATAACAATGCGTTATAATTATGTGATAAAATATGGTTGCGAAGTCTATCTTATTGAGCGACATGCTTGCTGTTTTTATTGAAGTAAATATATTGAATGTGTATATATTATATATCATTGACGTACACAGGAATATTTCAAGGGGGGGGGCAGGGTTGGAAGTCCTCCATTCTTGTAGTATGATGCTCCAATACGCCGCTCAACATGTTTTTTTGATTTTGTTGATTTCAGGAAACAAAAAACAGTAAAAAATTAATTATTGAATAAATAATTAGCATTAATTAATAAAAATTAATTATTAATAACAAATACTTAATTAAATTTCACGTACTATATACGTAGGATTATAATCAATTGGGAAAAAATCGAGAGCTTTGGGGGGTGGAGCCCCCCCCCCTTGTGTGCGCCACTGATATATGTACATATATATTGATGGAAGGCTGGTAATGGGGATGGGCTCGACGTTTTCGTAATTTTGTGTGATTCCCTTGTTTACAGGATGTTGTTGAAATTCTTTATACTAGGGTGCAGTCACTGGCACTCAAGGGTGAACAACCTCATAAATTTAATTAAAATTGTAACTTTGCGCCTCGGGACTGACCAATAAGGAGATTTGTAAAAGAGTGCTCGTAAGCATACAAATTGGGACATTGGGTGCTTGCTCCCTTTAAAGGCGCTGCACGATAGTTTTCGACAGAGAGAGAGACCCTTTTTCTATTTTCAGATGCCGTAGATAAAGAATCCGTAATTGGTTCCAGCCCCGCCCTCCATCCCTCACCTCAGTTTCAGATAAGTGGAAATGAATAATTAATTACTATTCAATGTTTCTCAATTCTTATTCTTGTTTAATTTAATGCTTGAATTTGTAATGTAATCGTTTAAACTTGTAATAGAATAAACTATATTATTTTAATTGTAAATGGAGAATGTTCAATTTGAGTAGCGTTATCTTTGAATTTGATTAGAATAGATTAACTCACTTGTAATGCGGACTATAAGTTTGATAAGCGAACCTGGGTATTATGATAGTTAACTTAAATGAACTTAAGAGTTAACGGGCGCCGCATTAATATACATAAATTTTTTTTAAAAAAATGAATGCATTGATTTCGAGAATTAACAACAATTTGCATCTCAAACAGGATAATGGGCATTGTTTTGAAAAACTAACAATTTTTTGTAATGGATGAATTTAAATGAAAAATAATTCAATTTAACGGGTGGAGTTCAAACGTATATAATGGATCACAATTCTTCAATTAAAAATATAAGAGAGTAATTTCCAGAAGAGAAAACTAAGCATGGATAAATAAAAACAAGATATCAATCATTGGCATGGCCAAGTAATTTTAGCGCGTTTTTCATGTGTTGTATTTTACAATTAAATTAAAAAAGTAAAATCAGAGCCTTTTATACTTGTTTTCTGAACTTTTTTTGTGAAGATTTCCTCCAACATACAGGTAGATTTTTTTTAAAAAAAACTTTTTGCAAACAATAAATTTACTAGATAAATTTGAGAAAATTTTGTTATAAACTAGCGAAATTCAGGAAAATTTGTAGGAAAATTCAGGAAAACTATGGGAAAATTTAAATATGATTCGGCTCACCTAGGGCACAAATGCGAACAAATGCCGAAAACCCGACGTCAATTGGTTGTTTATTGGCTGAGAAAAAGGTACGACAAAATATGGAACGAAGACGAAATTTGCGTTCTAATAACACTTTTGTTTCACTACGTGAAAAACGCGCTAAAAACCTTTCGAATACTATAATAAATCAGAGACTTATTTCTCACACAGTTATAAATATTTAAAAGTTTTTCCCTTTCAATTGGGTCTCCGGATAGGCAATTACCATTGCATTTCCCGGGAAGGGGTATCACTTTTTAGTGTGGTACCATATACAAAGATAGGTACCAATTGCCGCAACGTCATTTTGACGTCTAGTTTCCTCCCCAAAGGAAAGGACACCCGAACTCTGATGGTGCGAAATTGTTTTTAGAGTTTAAATTTGCCAAGATCCCTCAAGCCAAACAGGCTCTCTGGAAATCTTTTAGTCGTATAGTTATTCGACATGGACGCTATCGATTTTTTGCATCATGAAATTCCATCGATTTGGGACGGGGTCGAACCCATAAACTTGGGTACCAGCGCCTAAGCAACTACGCCACCCAGCCATAGCATTTAAATGTCTTCCGGAACAAATTTTTGCGTGAAAAATCTTTTAACGTTTGTGACAACTAAAATAAATTATAGAATCAAATTAAATACAAAATATGAAATGCGACTGTAGACAACTTCAATAGAGCTAGACTTTGCCATTTTGTTAAAAAAAAAATACAAGCATATATATATACATAAAATTATCTCTGTTGGAAAATATGCAAGAGAAGGGGGGACTGAATATATGTACCTAGGGTTAAAAGCAAAATTAACATTCTTCAAACACATCTAGTCTGTCCAACAGAAAGTGTTCTACTCCCCAATCATCTATATATATAAAGGAGAAAAGCGACTCACTGACTGACTGACTGACTAATCACGATATCTCTGGAACCATTCAACCTACAGACTTGAAATTTGGTAGACATGTTCCTTTCATAGAGTAGACATCAGTTAAGAACGGGTTTTCCGAAATTCGAAATGCAAGGGGCGTAACGGGGGGTTAAGGGGCGTTATAAATAATTGTTTCCATGTTTAAACTACTCAATGTACAATTTTGAAATTGGGTAAGCAGATTCCCTTCATACAGTAGAGATCCACTAAAAAATAAGTTTGGTGAAAATCGAACCCCAAGTGGCGTTGCAGGGGCTTGAAGGCGTTATAGATAATTATTTACATTTTTAAATTATTTGACGCGCAGTCTTTATATTTTATAAATAGATTTCTTTCATAGACTAAAGATCAACTATAAGAAGGTTTTGGGAAAACAGACCTCTAAGTGGCGTTGCGGGAGACGAAGTGGCGTAATAGATAAATATTTTCGTTTTTAAACTACTTGACCTACCTGCTTGAAAATTAGTAGGAATGTTTTTTTCATAGAGTAAATATTCGCTACAAAACGGGTTTTGGGAAAATTGACCCACAAGGGGTGTTGCAGGGGGTTAAGGGCAGATATAAATAATTATTTATATTTTTAAACTATTAGACGCACAGTCTTGAAATTTGGTAAGCAGATTCCTCTCATAGGATAGAGATACACTAGAAAATGTGTTTTGGGAAAATCGACCCTAGGTAGCGTTGCGGGGGTTCAAGGGGCGTTATTGATAATTTTTTTTGCATTTTTAGTTTATTGGACGCACAAATTTTGCTAAGCAGATTCCTTTCATAGAGTGCAATTCCCCTACAAAATGGGTTTTGTGAAACAGACACCGAAGTGGCGTTGCAGGGGCTCAAGTGGCGTTATAGATAATTATCCCCATTTTTAATCTATTAGACGTACAGTCTTGAAATTTGATAAGCAGATTCCTTTCGTAGAGAACCGCTACAAAATGGGTTTTGCGAATATCAACTACCAAGTTTAATTTCGGGAGATTAAGAGGCGTAATCGATAAATATTTCCATTTTTAAACTATTTGATCATCCTGCTTGAAAATTGGTAGGCATGTTCCTTTCATGGAATAGAGTTTCTCTAACAAAGAGTAAAACGAAAATTGACCCCCAAGGATGGTCGCGAGGGGTCAAGAGGAGTTACAGAAAAAAATTCCTGTTTTTAATTGTTAGACCCAAATACTTGAAATTTGTTAAGCATGTTTCTTTTGTTGAATAGGGATCCACTAACAATGTATTTTAAGTAAATCAAGTTCTGCGGAGGGGTGCAGGGGGTTACTGGGACGTATTGACAAAAAAAATTCCTTTTTTCGAGCTACAAGGACTATAATAATGAAATTTGCTTAGCATTTTTCTTTTGTTGAATTGAAATCCGCTAAGAGCGGTTATTTTGGAAAACGGCTCTCAACACGGGATTACGGGGATATTGATAGTAAAACTTTTGTTTTCTTCTGTTAGATTTATACTTGAAATTTGGCTTGCATGTTCAATTTACGGAGTAGAGATCCACCGAAATTTGGTTTTGCGGGAATCCACTTGGTTTATGGGTTACGAAAGAGCAAACATCATTCTATACTTCAATTTTAGAGAATTTTAGAAAATACAAATTAGATGAGTTCTGCCCCCTTTTTTTTGCGACAGTTAAAGGTATAAGTATATTTTTTTCAATACAATCGAATTCTTAATGCTAGGACTTAGATATCAATAATTTATACATATATATAAGCAGTAAAAATTTATAAAGCATCATGAAATACCCAGCGAAGCGGGCGGGTAACAGCTAGTTAAAGATAAGCGCATGTTTTTGTATGATGATGGGTGAGTGAGTGAATATTAACATGGCACTGTTCAGCTACACGAGGGCTTTGGGTGATGGACCTCGTAATTTTGAACCATAGTCAAGTGACGAGAACGATACTTGAGTTGGCCCCTCCTCTCCTAATTACCACACCATACCAACGGGAGGACGTTTGAGCTCTCGACAGATTTAAACATGCATCCTTCCCCTACACGGCGAATCTTTAGTGGTACTGGGCTTGAACTCCTGACACGTCAACCACGAGTCCATTACCTCGACCACTGGGTTACCCAGTGCCGATTTAAACTCATTTCGGGCCCTGGGCGCAGAAGATCTACAGGTCCTCTTTGTTCTGGAGGATCTAAATTTATAACCAGAAAATGTGGTTAAGTCAAGCATATCCGGCCCTTCTGGGCTCCTCCGGGCCCCGGGACCCTGGGTACCCACCCCAAGCGGCCAATGGATAAACCGGCACTGAGATTACCACGGCCTCCGTGTGATGATGGGAACGGTATGTTTCTTTTCTGTTTTATTCAACATTTTAAAATTAAATTCTTCCAACTTGCCCATTGAATTTTCATGTCTTATTGCACAGGCTATCTTCGTATAGCTTACACGCTCGAATTCATCCCATTGCTTAACAGTTACTTTCAGCGGTACTGACCAAACAACACCTCCTATTATGGTATGCCAGCAATCTTAAGGGTGTCTGGGAATCATGGTCTTAATTAATTAATTTCAATCGCAATTTAAAATAAACAATCGAAAATCTTTTAAATAATAATAGCTTACTGTGCTAGATTAGAACCCACGATCTATGGGTTCGTAAGCACATAACATACCACTAGACAAGAGGGATCACTCCTGTTTGGATGCTGTTACTGACTTACTTTGATACCGCTACTAGTGAGTCGGTGGATAGGCAAACAAACGAGATATTTTGTTGTTATGGGGAGCGTGGGAGTTGTTATTATTATTGCGTCAAGTGAGTTTGACGACTTTTGCTGCGTGGAGTGGGTCCGACGACTTTACTTGCTCTTCTTGCAGGTAGATGGCGTCACGACACAACAGAAGGTTTGCATTTTTTTTCAGCCTAGGTCACCAATGTGCTAGATTCGAACTCGGTACCTCCTGAAGCGTAGCCCAGTAATATGACCACTAGACAGAAGTGATCACTCTGTCCGGAGGCTGTTACTGGCTTACTTAGATACCGCCACACTTACAAATAAATTCAATGAATAACATGAATTCAAAGTAACTATACAAACACACAAGTTCCCCCCCCCCAAATCTTCCTAGAAAATATTCGGTACCGATTAACTTGGTCTATATAAATTTCTTTTATATTATTTTCATTAAATAAGAAGTTGTGAAATATTTCTATTTCACACTTTGGAAGAGACGCTGTATTCTTGTAATGGTTAAAGATGCTAATAATAACTGTATTTATTTTTTAAAATTTTAAGCTTTAAATAAATTAAAAGATGTTTTGTAGAGTTTTTAAAATCCATTGTAAAATTTTGTTAAAATCAAAATAAAATAATTTTTAATAAATCATAATATAACTAATAATTGGCAACGAACTGTTGAGCAGAATTCCGCGGTAATGAAATTGAAGATGGGAACTGTTCATCTTATGTTTTCCTGTTTTTGTAACATGTTTTTCTTGTAATGGTAGGTTGTTACCAAATTAGGATATATGGAATTAATAATTTCTGTATCTTTTCTTTCTACTATCGTCTGTTTTCTTTCTTCTGGTACCCTAGGAGCTTTGCGGCCTCGAGGTGTATCATTGCCAAGTATGGTTTTCGTTTGTACTTTTGAACTTGTTTTGTTTCTGTTTCTCCCTTCTGCATGATTTCGCTTATGTTTCTTAAAAATAATTGATATTTTTTCTGTATATTCCTTTATTTTCCTTCATTTCAATGTACTTTTAACTGTTTCACTATGTTTTATCAACTTTGTTTGGTTTGTAAAACGATACGAGCCAAATTAATTTTATGTGAAGGTGAAATGTTTTATTTTCATGTCTTATGCAAATTTGCTGTAATTTCTTACTTTAAACTTAATTTTTAATTTGATATTTAAAATTATGAATTCAACATAATTAAACAATACGAAGAATTATAATAGGTTTTTTAATTTCTATTTCATTTTATTTTAGTTTTCTGATCGGTCAGATTTTTAAATCAGTGTTCCTTTCTTGTTGTTGATACATGTTTTGATTGCTTTAATTGACACTTATTTTTTTTCACAGAAAAAATATTTTATGATCCTTCTCAGCAGTTTTATTGCTTAGACGGCTCTGGCCAGTTTCCATTCCATTTTGTGAATGATGACTTCTGTGATTGTGAAGATGGTTCAGATGAACCAGGTTTGTTTTCCTTCAAATTTATAAGTAATACTATAAATGAGGAAGAAATTTTTTGATCATTAAAATTAATCAAATGTAGGAATTACCAGTAATCAAATGAAATCTGTACATGATTCAGACTGGAAATAGATATAACATAACAGGATTTGCAAATGCTTGTGTGAATAGCATTTTGATACTTATGTATTATCGCAACTATTTGGGCGACATTATTCTAAAGGAAACACGTGGTTGTCAATTCAGCGCCTACATCACATGCAAGTTAAACTTGAAAAACTTGGCAAGTTATCTTGAACATTGGTATTGTTGCGATAATACGCAAGAACTGATATTTTTAAAAAATATTTTGTATTGCTAATGAGTTTTACTCAAACTTAGGGAGTATGTAATTATTACTTTTACTTCAGATATTCATTTTATCTGGTAAGACATTTCGGTACTGATGTATTAATGTCACTGTAGCTAATTTTGTGCCTCATGAATTGTACCATTTCCCAACAAAAAATCTCACTGATTGTTTTTTTCTAGTAAAACATTTGTGAATATTTTTTCCCCCACTCTTTTCCTGTTATGATATAGGATTTGTGGGGCACCTATTTAATTACAGTGATGTTAATATGCAAGTGCTGTCATTTTGTACCATCATTTATACATAAAAGTGTAGCTAACTCTAAAATTGAATTTGTTTTGTCTGGGGTTTCTTCTTTGTGTAAATAGTGCCAAAGACTAAAAAAAAAATGGGTTTTATTAAATATAATTTATTATTAATAAAATATAATTTGTGTGTGTTAAAGTTTAAAAAAATATTTAATTTTTTCAATAAATATGTTGAAAAACAAAGACTTGCAGGGCATTAACTTGCTCCTGAAGGCAGTGTCATGCATTACTTCTTTCAAACTTGAAATGTCAATATGTTAAATTTCATATTTGTTTAAAAATTTATTCATTTCATATCTATTTTTAGTTATAAAATATATTCTATATAAACAATTTCTTTTATGGAAAGATTTTTAAATTTATGTGCAGTAATAATATATAACATATTTAATTACTTTGTTAGAATTTTTGCTATAAAAATTTTCATTTGTGATTATTGGGAAATTACTAAAAAAATATTAATGACCTAAGTTCTAATTCTATATTTTAAAATTACTTAATCTGCAAACTTTATTTTATTACAAGATATTGTATTAAAACAATATATATATTTAAAATCGTGAAAGATCTTGTGACATATTTTCACTAAATAATTTTAAATGAAAAATTAATAAAATATTAAGTATTTACTGTCCCAACACAGTAAATTTTCTGGTACTTACGTATTAGCATCACCGCAGCAAAATTTGTGCCATGCGAATCACACCATGATATGAAAACAACAAAGATTCTTGCATGTTTTATTTGAAGGAAAATATTCTCATGGGATAATTTTGGCTGCGGTGACGCTTATACATAAGCATTAATTTTCCTATTGTCACTACTTACAATATGAGTGAAATATTTTTGCCATGAGAAATACTTATGATCTTTCTTATGTATCTAGGAACTGCTGCCTGTAAAAATGGTGTTTTTAATTGTTTAAATCATGGTCATGAATCTGTAAATTTACCATCATCCCGTGTAAATGATGGCATCTGTGGTAAGAAACATTTTTCACCCTATTTCTTTTTAAAGTATGTTTCATCTTGCATATGCATTTCTCTATTTCAGTAGAAAACTATATCTTAGCAAATATTTATACTCAATTTCATACTGGATAATTTCAAACAAACAGCTAAAGAAGCTTAATTGAAGTTCAGCCAGAAGATTATATTTTTTATTAAGTAAAATTATTGAAAGTGATTAAGATGTATAAAGTTTCTTTTGTTCTGGTTTTGCTTTCCAAGATGATGCATAAAATACAAAAAATAATGGTTATTTAAGTTAACATCTAAATTGGACATGGGTAAAAAATATTATTAACTGTTTTATCTCAAGTCTGTACAGTGGTGGGACGATGGTTTGCATGGTTAAAGATTAAAAAATAATAGCAGTAAGAAGAAACCGCTTGCTCTTTGTCCCTTTTCAAATGTGAAAATTCCAATATGTAAATATGTCCATTAAATTACCTATAATTTTATTGTATTTATTCTTATTTTTAATTGTTATCACTCTCAATATTTAAATAGTTTTTCATGATGCTGTAATAAATTTATTACATACGGTCACTACAATATCAACATTCAAGATAACTCGCCAAGTTGGCAACCCCAATTTTGTGTGTGTCGTACTGGCTGAATTGGCAACCTTGTGCTTAGTTTGATATGTCTCTTATTCGATTGTGATAATACATTATGGCAAGCTCACAGTAAAATATGGCAATGATTACCTGGACTGGAATTGTTGTGCGAGAAGAAAGGCATTATCTCATACAAAAACTTAACACAATCAATGGAACTAAATACCAGACTTTCCAGGAAACTTCAACAGCTGCAGATTTATTAAAATCTGAGCACTTTATTAATGAAGTCTTGGAGGGTGCGACTTCAGTAATAAATTTAACTGGAATGCCAAGAACGAATTTTGTGCAAAAAAAATATATAAATAAGTAAATTGAGCTATGTAATACATATAAATTAGCTTTACAATTTGAGCAATGAGTATGAACAGTTGTATAATTTGTACAGTGTGGACTGGTCTACAATTAGGGGGACAGGGGTACCCTCACTAGTTTTAATAATGATCAATTAATGGTGAAAAAACTTTTTATAAATCTTGTCAATGTCTTATGATAATGTCAACAATTAAAGTTAAAAGAAAAACTTCCTGCAATTGAATTTATTAAAATGAATTTCTAATGTTACATAAATTTAAAACAAGAGCTCAATGAAGTTTAAAAGGAAGTCATTTTACAGGAGTGATTTATATATGTATATTTATAGCTTTGTTTCTATTTTTTAAATTAGTTTATTTAAAGTATGATTTTATAATTTTATTTAAATAAAAACAAAATGATAACCATTATTACACATTTTTCTTTAATTCATTTGTATATTTTCTCCTCTTTTTTTCAAATATTTCTGGAATGATAAAATTTTGTAGGATAAAATTTGGGTTCTGTAAAATCCGGCATATAACGTGCACCCTCTTTTTTGCGAAGGCACCTAAAATGTTTGTGTGCAATACTCCTATGTTTTTAAGTCATTTATTCAAGGTATTATCTCAGACTTTCAGAAAAAACTGTTATATTTCTAGAACAACCCTTTAAGTTCATTAGGCATGTCATAAATTTTAAATCAACAGTATTCTGCCGAGGAAAAGTTATGAAATTTGCCCCACAATGCCACCGTTTTTCCTGTGGGTGTTTATTGTTGCTTGCTTTATTAGGGGAAAGGAAAAGATGTGTCTTTTTTTCCTTCTAAAAATTGTTTACTTTCACTTTAAAAAAGACAAAAAAAGGAAAAGAATAAAATAGAAATAACAAATTTAATCTCTAGAGTCAACAATATAATAACAAATAAATTATAACTTATCTTTTCTGTGATGTATCCTGAAACATGGTTGAACACATAAACCAGGGTCACATTCAGTGCATTTGTACAAAAAATTAAAAAGCTCGTAATGCACACAATAAGCGAAAATGACAGCAAATGAAGATTAGAAAAGAGTACAACAACAAACTGTTTAGTTATGAATTTCATCGTTCCTGGAATATACCCTTTAAAATTCGTTCCCCGCCTCATCTCCGGAACAAGTAAATTCTTTAGAAGCGCTGTCAGTGTCATTTTATTGTATTCCAAAGCTGTGGGACTAGTTTTAAACATAGCAGCACAATGCAAAAAGTCCTCCTTAGAAGGATGAGTATACAATGTCCGGGGCACTAAAACACCAGCTAAGCAGGACTTGTATGCACGCCCATGGCACTTAAGGGGTTAATAAAAATTTCATTTTGTGTAATTTTTTTTACAAAATTATATATTTAGCTTAAATAGTATTGAGGTATTCTTTAGTATAGCTAAAAATTTCATTTTTATTTATTTAGTTTCTAAAAAATTTCTGTTTAATATATTAGATTGTTGTGACTCCAGTGATGAGTATAGGAGTTCTGCTGATTGTTTAAATAATTGCAAGTAAGTATGCAAGTTCTTTTATTTATGAAAAGCATTTATATTTAAGCAATTCTCTTTTAAAAGAATATAAAACTGGTGTTGAGTAATGAGACCAAAAATATTTACAGCTAGAAAAATTTCCTAAAAACTTTTCAGATATTGCATTGTTATATGGATATTTATAAGATAAATATCTATATATCTTGTTCCAATGCAATGAATTAAACGTAAGCCGTGTTGTAATTTTATGTAAATTTTTCGAACGATTATCATATTGAATAATTAAGATTTAGTTATGTGTTACTTTAATATGAAATAGTACTTATGTACTCATAAGTTGATTTCTTTTTATATGAATTTTATTGTAATTTAAATTGTTTATTAAAAAAATATCAATAAAAGGAATACTGAAATTATGCTTTTAAATAATAATTCTAGTATGTGCATTCTTAAGTAGTTAAATTTAGAAATTTTTCAAATTTGATGGAAAAATCTCCCACCAAAAGTTTAATTTGAAAATTTTTCTGTAAAAATACATGTTCAACTAAAAGTCTTATTTTAACAATAAATATAGCAAAAGATTTATTTAAATTGCTTTAAACGCTCTTCGGTCCGATTAGTAATTTAAACTCATTATTTCATCCGAATTATATGTCACATGCTTGTCCTGTATGAAACAAAACTGGGGTAGAATTTACTTTTGTAATTAAAACATACTTAAAACTTACTCATGTAGTGGAAAGGAGTGCATGTGTTGAGCTAAAAAAAACCTTAAACTATATTATTGTTAAAACCAAACTTTATGCAAGGATGTGCAGTTTTGCCTTTGCTTTTAAATTACTCTAAATAAAAAGAAAGCAATTAGCTGAATATATATTTCATTATGATTTTAAAGTTGTAATTCATCTAATAAAAGTGATGATAACTTCATCTAAAACTGTCTGTTCCGGGGATTTCTAAAAAAGTTTCTTTGTTGAACCAATCTAAAATAGTTTATACTTACTTGAAAAGCTCTGGGCTGCAATAAAAAAAGAAAGAAAAAATCTTGTTATTGTTTTTGTAGTTATTTTTATAATTTTTATTAATGTAGAGAGCTTGGTGAAAAGGCATTGGAAGCTGCCAGAGCTGTCCGAGAAAAATTTTTAAAAGGTGAAGAAATTAGAAATGAATACATAAAATTAGGGAAAGAAAAGAAAGATGAATATAGGGTAAGTACCATGTTATATATATATAAATTATGTATATGAAACTGAATATACATAAAATGCAAGTTCTAACAATATTTATAAAATTAGTTATTCTAGTTTTGGAGTTTATATAAATACAAATGGCACTGTGTGTAATTTATTTCATAAAGAATTCAAGAATTTGTGCTATTCTGTAGCAAAATTATTTTAATCTCAACTCTTTTTTTTTTAATAATGTTAGTCTTATTATCATATATGGAGAGTTTTAATGTGATGATAAACATCAAAATTTCTTTACTTCATTTTTCCTTTGATCATGTATGGGATTGCTGTATCAATGATATGTTTGCAAATTTTTAAACTTTTAAAGATCTTATTTTTTCATTCGAAATAATTAAATTAGCTATTGGCAGAATTCTTGATAAGTTTTTTTTTTAATCAAATGCTTAAGTTTTGTCATTTTTCATTTATTCAAAACTGAAAAGACCACTTGCATTATCAACAGCTTTAATATTTATTAATGCAATTAAACTTATGAACAAAAGTAAACTTAATTCTTGTATTCCCTGTTAATGTATTAAATTACTCAACTTTAAAAATTGGAGATGACATGATGCTTGCATCCTAATTTGCTTTATTTTTGTGGTACACAAGACACTTTCCAGTGTGTTTCACAATAACGTTAACGAAATAGAATAGAAATGTATTTGTGACTGATTTGAATTAATTTAGTTGTATGTATACAAATATAATAAATACAAACTTTATTTTTTTCCCCTTGTGAGAATTATGCCATGTGCAGAATATTTTAAATTTAAGCTAAGAGAAATTTATTTATAGATGAACACTTATGATGCATGAAGTTATTTATGTGTATTATATATGAAACAAATTTTTACTAAACATTTGTTATATTTTTTTATTATACACAATGTAATTGTATTTTATATTTTGTTCTCAACTATTATAAATTGCTCTTATCTTCAAAAAGAAAATATATTCATGATTAAAGATTTATATGAAGATTTTTTTGTGAATATTTATCTTATAATTGAATGTAATGCCATCATATATTTAGCACTATTAGTATGGCATATTCGTTACTAAGAGTAAAAGTTGAAAAAGCAAAATGTGAAAAACTAAAAAGTTCAATAAAATATTAATAGTCATAAGTTGCATGATTGATGGTTTTCTTTGGCACATTTTAATTTATTTTAGACTAGTGCTACTCTGTATTTTTATGGCGAATTATTTTTTTGATAAAATTTTAGTAATTACTTAAAAGCATATAATTAAAACAAGACTTCTTTGTTAAAATTGAACACTCAACCCTGTTGTTAAATATTTCATTTGCTTAGAAAAACCATAAAATTTTTCAACTGTCTTTTCATGTTTATTAATGCATTATTCCTTTAATTGCTGGTGTACAAGTGAAATGTTTGTTTATACCAACTCAAACTAATCAATATTATATGCCTTTATTTTACCTTTTTAATAGTTCAATATCTTTTATTTTAAACATTTCAATAATGTTAAAATTAAATGTTTTTTTTTAAATCCCAGGCTTTATTGAAAGAGTTAAACAAACAAGAGAAAGAAGCCTTAAAAGTAAAAAATGAAAAGCAAGGTAAGAAATTAAATCTAATATGTATGTCTCATTTTATTTAAGAAACAAGTAGAGTCATGAAAACTCAGCCTAATGTGGACTGGAGGCGTACTGACGATGCTACTAACTACAATTAACTACCACTCTCTAATAACAAATAATAAACCTTATTTACAACTTCTAACTACTCCCACTTTATTCATTACTATCTACTCGTGTATCATGCACCTTATACATTACTAATTTCTCACACCTCATAAACTCTACTCTAACACTCCCATCTCTCTCATCATATACTTAACTCCCTGCTTTCCCGAGGATACACTTGCACAACACCACTGTTGAAACAGCACCATCTATAACCTTAACAGAAGGGTAACAGAGTTTGTGAAAATGCTAAGTTATTGAAAATGGGATTAAAAAAGAATAAGTTTGAGTGTTTCTTTAGAAAATATTGCACTGCCCTTGTATGTGTTGTTTGCTTGAGAATACAACACATAAGTAGTCCAAATGCCCTTAAATAAAGGAAATGAATGGACATAATGAAGGCATACAGCATTTACTACATAATGAAAATTAAAGTATAGTTAACAGTAATTTAACTTATCGTTGTCCTTCTGTTTCTGTACTGCATTTTGCTGCTTCATCAGAGACAACCAATGCACAGTAAGTCCATTACTGATGCACTTAGTTAAAAAAACTGAAGGGCAGTTTCAACAGCCTTTAGTCGCTCACTACGTGATATTTTTGCATGGTGTCCTCAACGTCAATGTCTTCATTTTTCATTAACTGTGACAGCTGCAATAATTTCTGCATTGACGACACCTTGTAAAGGTGTGGCCATGTCATCCGGACTGCTAGGTTATTGAGTGCTCCGTTTTCAGGACTCTACCCTATTTGGTTCTCTTATATAAAAAAACATTACTTTTTTTGCACAACATAAATGATGTAATGCTGGAATCAATGATTTATTCGAGTGGTTTTGCCTCCTCTTTAAATCTAAAATCTTCTCATATATAAAGGTTAATTTGTGCAATAGGGCCGTGAGTAGCCTAGTGGTTAGAGCATCGGACTCCAGACCTTCGGGCCTGGGTTTGATGCCACTAAATACCACCGAGTATAGACGGAGTACGTGCTTGTTACATCAGTAGGTCCGAAAGTCTTGTGGGCGGTCGCAGAAGAAACCACGAGTGCAGGGGGCTGGAGAATATTTCCCTCCCCTTCAGTTCCATGCTAAAATTGTGGAGATAGGTGGTGTCGCCATCTATCATTAAGAAGTCCAACCTGTCTCACAGGCAATGGCAACTTTCATTCCTTCCCTGCGGGAAGAACACGACAACAACAATTTGTGCAATTATTTAAAAAATGTTTCAACGTTATTTAAAACCATTTTTATGAACATCAGTATTGGGTCTATTTTCTTCAACATAAAAGTAACTTAAGTGTGGGAAAAATATCACATTAGTTATTGCTACTTCCACGCCACAGGTCCAGGGTTCTTACCCAGGCCTGGGCAAGGTCGATTCATCTTTCACCCCTTCAGTGGGTTGATTAAAATGAGTACCAAGCTTGCATGGGAATCAAACACAGGGAATTTCGTGTCAGACTGACCACTTGACCAGAACATCTGCTGATGCACCTCAGCGCTAAAGATCACAAAATCTGAGAGGGGCATAGTAGGCCTTGGCCCTTCATGGGCTGTTGCACCACTGAGTTTAATTATTGCACTTTTTCAATGTTCTAGTAGAATTAGTTTTTTTTTTTTTTTTTTTTTGCTGTATTTTTAAAGCTATGATATGAAAGTGATTTTATATTGAAAAAACTTGTTCAATAAAAATTAAGAAATAATGCGGTTTTTTAATTTTGACAGATGAAAAAGAAAATGCTGAAACAAGGGAAAATGTTATTCTTGCCAAGGAAAGAGAATTTAAAAAAGGTTTGTTTCTTTTTCTTTTGGGTAGGATTGAATACATTCTTATAGTAATGAAGTATATGCAATGAAATTAGATTTTTGAAAAATTTACAGCTCAACAGAAACGAATGGCTGCTGAGAAGCGCCGTTTAATTGAACACCAGCTTCAAGAAGAAGCTGATGGCCACAAAGCCTTTTCTGAACTTGATATTAATAAAGATGGAAAGTGAGTTTTCCCCCATTTCTATTACCATTGATGTCACTCAAGTATTAAAAAATCATCCCTTAAATACTGTTCTAACATTGCAAATCTCAGATTTAAGATTCAAGTAACTGATAATTTTCAGCATTGGATACAAGAAAGGAATATATAAATTTCAAGCATATTCTTTTTTAGCATTGTTTTCAATTCTTATTTCAGATTTTTCAATAAAATGCAATCTAAAATTTTTAAAATTTCCTCTAAAATAATTATTTATAACATAATTTTAAAAAAAAACCAAAATAGACAAAAAAAAATTTTTATTTAAAAAATATATCTTGGTTGATGAGGTGCAGCATTTTGCTTTTTTCATTTTCAGACTACTGTTCTACTTCTCTGTATAATAGTGTTAATTCTCAAAACTGTTCAAATAGTTTTCTCCTAAATACTGTATTACTAAGCCGTACCCCCAAATTCTCTGTACATTTTTGAGAAAAAATAAATTGTGTAAAAGGCTCATTGTAACATCCGATAAGAAATTTTTAAAAAAATGTACTGAGAAATAATTAGAAGTTAATAACTAATTTATTTTACCAGTATTAAAAACTTTCAAAAACATACATGAACCTGAATTTACTATAACTGTCAGTATCATGTGACGAAAAGGATTTGTCATTCCTATTGTTACAGCTGACTTTGGTATTAGTACCGGCCTCACCATTTTCTCACACAGTGTTATCTTATGTGTCATTCAATGCATTTGTTATGCAACTTTTTTAAAAAGAATTATTAAAAACTGTTGAACATTTATAAGCTAAAATTATATAATGTTTGTATATCATATACATAGGTATATTTGTTTTATCCTTGTCAAATTTTTGGTGGTTGCTGTTCTGTTTCAGTTTTTTTCTGCATATAAAATTGCCTTCCTTTTCAAACTTGTGCCATAGTGAGCTTGTCTTGATGCTATTACCAATAACTAATGTTCAGCTTATTTTTTTAAAAAAGAATTTACAAAAAAAAATTCCGAAGGGCAAGCACACAACGATGTTTAGGATAGAATGAATACTGGTGATAAACTGCAGAATGGGATAAGTCATTGATGCAAGTAGCCAGAATTGTTGGCTACACTTTTCCTTTTGAAAGGGATGGAAACTTAATTCCCCTATCCAACAATTGTTCCCCTCGATTTTAAGCCTCATACGATTTTTGGTACCATTAACTCTGGAAAAATAGTGCTGCTTAGATTCAAGTAAATACGGTTGTTGCTTAAGGATGGAAGGCAGTGACTTTTAATTTTCATGCATTTTATGATGTATCTAATTGGGAACCATTTGTTTTAAGTAGGTAAGATAAATGATAAATGAAAATTTTCTTGTGAAGAGGGAAGGTATTTCATATCAACTATCACAATCAACATAATTTTAAAAAAAACTTTCCAAGCAATTTCTTAATTCTAAAAGAATTTGTAGCATGTCATCCAAGCAGTTTTCAGTTTATTAATATGAATTTCAGTATCTTTTAAAAAAGTTATAATGCAGGCTAGATTTGTAGATGCTATAGAAAGGTACCCTGAATCCCCTAAAATCTGATATTGATCAATGATTTTTTTTTTTAATGAATTTGCTCACATGTTTCTGTTGAATTTATTTTAGGTTTAGATCTAAAATATTGTGATATTTGCTGTTCCAAAAAATTTTGAATGTATGAAAATTATTTTTTTCTGATTATATTACTACATCTTGAATATTGCAAAGAATTGTTAAATGATGAGTAAATTCCAAAATTTAAATTTCATATCTTAAATGTACTGAAAAATCTGGCATATAACGCACACTTTTAACACAAAAAATAAGATCGAAATTTACTGGTGGGTGTTTTACGCTGGGTATATATATATAGAGAGAGAGAGAAATGATAGCTTCAAAAATATTTTTTTTAAAGCGAAAAAATTGGACTTCTACATAGATCATTTTGTTTGTTTACATTAAATGGCATTCCTAATGAACTTAAAAGGTTGTAGTTCTTGAAGTATACTATTTTTTCAAAATTTTAGGCTAATGCGTCGAATAAACAATTTCTAAACATGAGGGCATTACTCACATACATTTCAGGTTCCTTCTTAAAAAAGAGGGGGGGGGTGCGCTTTATACGGGGAATGTACCTAAAAACTAAAAAATGCAGCTTTAATGTATAGGTGCGCCTTATATGCTGGATTTTATGGTATATGTTTTAACTAAGAATTAGAGTTCTGTTATTTTAAGAAGCAATTTTTATAAATTCCATGCCTTAAAATTTATCTAAGATGAAATAGATTGTGAAACTGATTAATTTT
This sequence comes from Trichonephila clavata, assembly GCA_019973975.1. NCBI lineage: Eukaryota > Metazoa > Arthropoda > Arachnida > Araneae > Nephilidae > Trichonephila > Trichonephila clavata. Next base: position 14,983 of record BMAO01009893.1, on the reverse strand, counting down.
TTCCCTTGTTAATTTTTTTTACTTGTGTTATCATATTTATTACATTATAGGGATGCTGTAGATATTTTACAATTATAAAAACTAAGCTAATAAAAGGGTTCTGTTTTAATTGTAAACTTTTGTATTTTAATTAAAATAAATATTTTGTACATTATTTATTTCATGTTTTTTTTTATATAAAATACAACATACTTCTAATAATTGATTTATCCTAAAATGCAGTTTCTAATTTCTTCATGTAAATTTCTGTGTAGATTAACACCTAATGAAATAAAAGTATTCAACCGTTTTGATTATGATGGAGATGGAAAAGTTTCTGATAATGAAGTCCAGGTTTGTAAACATTTTTTTCATGCAAAAGTTAAAATATTGGTTAATTACATTAAAGAATCATTGGATGTGCTTATATTAAAATATTGTCTGTGTGTTGTATAGTTCTACATGCATAAAAAGGACGAGATGTCTCTTGATGAATTTCTATCCAATGGGTGGAAGATTATGAAACCTGCCTTTACTATGGAAGATGTAAGAATAATTATTTAAATTATTAGAAATGTGAAAACATTAAAATTTTGGTACTCGTGTGTTACCACAACTGCATTGGTAGAAATTTTAAATGTTGAAAAAAATGTGCTAAATTCTGGTAAGTGGTCTTCAAACTTTTTAACTTGTGGGAACCCTCAGAATCATAAAGTGTTTGGGGGAAACCCAATGCCCCCCCCCCCTTCCACTCTCTTTATTGCAAAAATATTTATTAAAAATATTTAAAGTAGATTTACATGTTATAGATACTTTTTGTGAAGAGAGTTAAATTAAGGTATTGTACTTATTAATTTTTTATATAATGTTAATATAATTTAAATATTAATAATAATTTATGCTACAGGTATCACCTACACATACATTATAATTCGTAACTGGGATATGTGCTTGCATTTTTTTACACAAACTGTCGAAGTCTAGGTCTATTGAAAGTCTTTGAGGATATCCCGGGTAAATTTTAACCAAAAATCAAGACCTTCATATTGGCATATTAACTTAGAATCTGTTGCTAGTTCAGTCACTCGTTCTTTTTCTAACAGTAATAAGTCCTGATTTTTATTGAAATGAATTTTTAGCCCAATCCATAAAAATGTGAATATATTTTGCATTCACATTTATATTTTTTTTTTTGTTTTGACTTATGGAACCCCTGGGTTCTGTGGAACACAGTTTGAAGACCACTGCTTTATGGGAACCACCTACATGATTTCCAATTACGCTTTAACAAACAAGTACCCTTTATCAGTAGTATTTGTTTTCTGCATTTCAGTTTTTTCTCACCCTTTTGTTTATTTTCATTTTAATCTAAATGTATGAAAATGAAGTCATGAAATATGCCAACAAGGAGAAAGATTAGATGAACTTGCTACATATGTATATCATTCTACCCCAAAGGCTCAAATGTTAAAATTCACATGCCATCAACTTTTATATTTCTGGAGAGGCATTTCTGAAATACAATGTTGAAAACTGTAATCAACTCTCATTTGAAAATAGTCTGTTGTTTGCCTGCCTTTTATCACTGCTATGTAATTTCTGTGTTTTGCAACATATTGTATTTTAGTTTTCCCTCTGAAAAAATAATTTCATAGCTCAATTTAAAAACTTATATGGGGACAAATTACAGCCTCTGTTAATTTGTATGGGTATAAACAGCTTTTTACTTTGTAAAATCCTCATTCTTTTAAGAATATTGCAAAACTTTAATGTGGTTATATGAAGTTACAATAATAAGCAAGTACCACACGTAAAATTTTACAATTTTTTGTTGTTCATTTAATTAAATTATTTATCATTCTAACTTTAAAAAATACATACTAGCGCCTTTGATTTGATTAACTTGAATTATATGTAAAATAATCAAACTTTTTAATTTCTTAGAAGGAGATTATCATTATAGGTCTTATTTTGTAGTAGTTTGCTTGCTCATTTTAATATATTTATTTATGATTTGAATTATATGTTTAAGAAAAGTGATAAATGATTTATATGTATATTAATTAAAAAGTTATGTTTTTTTTCTATGTATTGGAATATTATTTATGGAAAATTAGGTTTAAAATTATGATATCAGACTTAAAAATTATTATAGAATCTTTAGTTGTGATATAATTTTAATCCCCATATAATATTTCTCTAGTAATATGTATGTATATGTTTACAGACTGAAGAAAAAGCACAAGATCTTCCATTAGATAAAGAACAAAAAGTAACCTATTTTAATCTTATGGTTTTTAAGATATAAAAGTTGTACTTAAAATATTATAACCAGACAAATCATGTGATAAAAAAAAACATTTTATCCTATTTATATTTTTATTACATGAAAATTTACGGGTTTTTTTTTCAAATGCATATCTTTCTTTAAAAATAATTACATAACTTAATTATATAAAAAAAAATTGTGAGTGCTGATGTTCAGTTCTTTGTGTGTTACTATTTATTACTGATTGTATAATATATTTTATGAAAATAAAATAAGTACTGTTTTGAGAATTCTAATTATATTTGAGGGAACTGTTTTTATTTATGAATATTTAGTTATTTTATATGAATCCTACTTTCTTTATCATTCAAGATTAATATTTTGAAAACAAAATTGAGTTTTCATATATTTGGATTTATTATATAATAAATTTTTTGTAATATTTATTTTAAGAGATGCAATTAGGTTTTTCATGTTTAAAATAACTTTTTAGAATAGTAACTTACATGCATCTATTTATCCTGTTCAATCCTGAGGCCCACTTTACATGAATCTCTCTTCTCTGTATCTCATAAAATCTGGATTTTTAATTTTTTAGATTCAGAAAGCTGAATGTTGTGATGCCAATACATGGGAACACCAAACTGGATTTATTCAACCAATTTGATTCTTTAAATTTTGAAAAAATTTGTAATCTTTGATTCTTTTAAATAGACAGTAAAGTTCTGAATTCGATTTTTTTTAAATGCCAAATCGCATCAATTTGTTTTCTGCTTAACCCCTTGCCTTTCGTTCCCGTCAAATTCACGGGGTGAAATTTCCCTCTCTATTCCTCGTGCCCATGATATTTCCGGGCTGGAGTGTTGAAAAATAACTTGCCATAAAGGCTTGAAACAATCTATTTCTTAAGCCCGGAATGTTTTTTTTTCTTAATCTATACACCAGATGGCAGCACCAGATTATTTTTAACGTGTTTAGTGATAATTATTTATATTTTTTTAACTATAAATGTCTGCACAACAAACATATATTAGCTATTCGGTTTTTAATCTTTGTTCAAGTACTCAGTTGCGCTCTTCATAAAAACACGGAGTAAAAATTCTGGGGGAAAAAAACTGATAAAATTTTTTTTTTTTTTAATATTGTACATTATACAGTTACACTTAGAAAGTAAATCGGATTGTACTTTTAGTACTTTTTTGTCACTGACTACAATAAAAATATCGGAGCAGTAAACATTGTAGACCACTATATTGGAGATTACTGAATTGCTCGAAAACGAGGTATGAAGTACTATAAGAAAATATTTTTTTATTTGTTAGATCCAACTATTTTGAACTAGTACCTTATTTACAAAAAACAAGGAGACAAAAAATCACATTTGATGTTCGTTTATCTTTAGTAGATGAACTTACTGAAAGGTATTCTATATCAGAAACCACTGCAAAAAGAGGCCGGCCGAATTTGGTGAATAACCCCAAACGTTTGATTAAAAGACATGTTACTAAACAGATACCTCCAACTGATAAGAAGTGGCAACCATCAAGAGAATGCAAAGTTTGTTGTTCCAAAAGAGATGAAAACAGTAAGAGATGCAGAAAGGAAACTCGGTACTACTGTCCAGTTTGTGATTTTGGCCTTTGCAGCTCATGTTTTGAAACATATCTCACAAAAAATATAACTAATGTTTATTTATATTATGCAAAAGAGTGATAAAATTCATTTAATGTTTACAACACATGTTTTTTAAAAATTTTTCCTCTCTGTTGGAAAGCCAACATTCAGTGATTATAACCCTAAATGTTTGCTTTACTTATAAAATTAAATTTCGTATTTCAAGCTAAAAATTAATCCAAAAATTAAAAATGAATACATATATTGAACATGTACATAGTTTTATATAATTTTCTTGAATAAAAAAAATAGGCACTTTTAGGACTGTTTTCTTCAAAATTATCCGATCGCTAAGGGGTTAAGACACTTGATATCTTTCTCTAAAAGAACTCCAACAGCATCTTCATCTTTTTTTGTCATTGTTCATGTTTTGTATTAATAGGACAGTACAGATCTAATTCTTTATAATATTTTTGCTAATTTTGTTTAATTTTTGCTGTCATTCATCCTGTGAAAAACATGTAATAATTGACAATCTGGCAGATGATTTAATATCAGATACTTTGGTATAAATTGAGATATAGCCAAAGCTATTTATATCTGCGGAAGGGTGACTATCCAAGGACAGAACCCCAGACGCCAGGGTTCGTATCTGTGTAACATAACCACTAGACAAAAATAATCATCCCTGTCCGCAGGTTGTTAGTGGCTTATGACGATACTTCCCCAGGAAATCGGTGAACGATATTTTATTATGGCAAAAGTGTGTGAGTTGCTGTTAATTGGTAGTGTTGCGTCAAGTGGGTCTGACGACTTTTGGTTGCTGCGTCAAGTGGGTCTGACGACTTTTGGTTGCTGCATCAAGTGGGTCTGACGACTTTTGGTTGCTGCGTCAAGTGGGTCTGACGACTTTGATGCTGTGTCAAGTGGGTCTGACGACTTTGGTTGCTCTTGCTGCAGGTAGATGACGTCACAACAGATCAGAAAGTTGTTTTTCTTGATTCAGTCAAGGTCACCAATGTGGGGTTGCATATCTGAGGACAGAACCTGTGACGCTAGGGTTCATAATAGTGTAACATAACCACTAGAAAAAAATGATCACCCCTCTCTGGAGGCTTTTACTAGTTTAAGATACCACCACATATCGTTACAAATATGATCAGAAGATTGCGTCTTTACACTATGTAGTTTCAACCTCTTATTTGACCATAAATTATTGATTTTTAACTTACTTTTATATCTTGTTTTATTACAGTATTTTACCTTCTTTCATTTATTTAGTAAGTTTTTTAATATATTAATTCTTCCTAATTTTTCATATTGTCTTTTATATGAATACATAAATCATCTTATTTTTCCTTTCCAGTCACTTCCTGTTACTGACGATTCAAAAATTCCAGCAGATGATAATGAAAAAATTGAAATTCTAAAAGGTATATAATCTTCTTTAATTATTTTGTTTTTAAAAAGTTTTTCTGTGCATTTTTACATCTTTTTTTTCCTTCTCATTTTGTAGATGCTGCTCTTGCTAGAAAAGACTTTGCTGATGCTGATAAATTATATAGAGACATTCAAGCAGAAATTTGGTATTCTAAATAATCATATACTTAAGTTTACAATTGTATTATATGTAAAAAATTATTCTATTGGTTAATAACCCCTTGAAAAATTACTTTTTTAAATTTAATTTATATTTCACTTTAATAATAAAATGTTTCCACCTCAAATTCGTTGATATACCAAATTTACTTTGTGTCATTCATGTGTTAAAAATACATATTCATAGTGTCAATTTATATAAATAAATGCAAGATTTTATGAATTGTGCTTAAGACAAAGTAATAATTGCTAACATAAAATATGTATTTAAATTACATGTTGCAAAAATAACTATTTTTGGCTATTACTTGTGATGTATTCAATTGATTAGAAAAACTTCATTTTATATAATGGAACAACTATATTTTAAAAGAGGAAAAAAGTTCACCAATGATGCTAAGATTTTCTACAAATCTATTAGTGTACAACTTTGCTTCCGCCGTTTTGTAATAGATGGCTGTAGTGGTAAGTGGTAGTCGAAATAAATAGATCGTAGATAGCCTACAATAAGCTTAGGTATTTGTAAACATAACGCCATCGAAATATTAGTCGATTTGTTTCGGCATCATAAAGTTATTCTCGATTAAACATGTCAGCTTACGAGCCAAATTCTCGTCATTTGCGGGAGGTTTTAATTTTCTGCTTTGATATGAAGAAATCTGCGGTTGAGGCTCATAGAATGCTCTCAGATACCTATGGTGAGGCCACTATTAGTGAAAGAATGTGCCCAGAGTGGTTTCAACGCTTCAAGAACGGTGATTTTGACGTCGAAAACCAGCATGGCGGTGGAAGAGAGAAGGTTTTCGAAGATGCAAAATTGGAGGCATTACTTGATCAAGACTCGTGTCAAACGCAACAAGAATTGGCAGGATCATTAAGAGTGACGCAACAAGCCATTTCACAAGGCCTGAAAGTCATGGGAATGATTCAGAAACAAGGAAATTGGGTGCAGTACGAGTTGAAGCCGAGAGATGTTGAACGGCGTTTGTTTGCTTGTGAACAGCTGCTTGCAAGGCAAAGACGGAAGGGATTTCTGCATCGCATTTTGACTGGGGATGAAAAATGGGTTCATTACGATAATCCCAAGCTCAGAAAATCATGGGGATATCCCGGCCATGCTTCCACGTCGACGGCCAAACCAAATATTCACGGTTCCAAGGTCAAGCTCGGTATTCGGTGGGACCAGCTCGGCGTAGTGTATTATGAGTTGTTAAAACCGACTGAAACAATCGCAGGCAATCGTTATCGAACGCAATTAACGAGCATTGAAAGACAAACGGCCGCAATACAAAGAGAGACATGATAAAGTGATTTTACAGCATGACAATGCTCGACCCCGTGTTGCGAAAGTGGGCAAGACATACTTGGAAACGTTGAAATGGGAAGTCCTACCCACCCGCCGTGTTCTCCAGAAGTTGCTCCCTCGGATTATCACTTGTTTCGATTAATGGCACGCGGCCTGGCTGAGCAGCACTTCCGGTCTTATGAAGAAGCAAAAAATTGATCGATTGTGATCGCTTCAAAGATGACCAGTTTTTTCAACGCGGATTCGTACGTGCCGAAGATGGAGAAAGTAGTGGCAGCGATGACAATATTTTGAATCATAATGTATAACCAGTTTTTACAATAAGCTCGAATTCGGAAAAAACGCGGAAGCAAAGTTGTACGCCTAATATTAAAGTTTATTGTTGTTACTACCCTTTATGAAAATCAGTCTCTAACAATTCCTTTTTTGCTTTACATGTATTAAGATTTTTTTTATACATAAAAATATAAAAATAAATTTCTAATTTTCTTTTTCTTATAGGCATTTAAAAAGGAAATTGGATGCTGATTTTGGAGAAGAGGATGAATTTTTAGTCCTTGAAACGCAATGCTTAGAGTTTTCAGAGAAACATTACTTGTATAGATTATGTCCATTTGATAAAGTAATCCAAGTTGTTAAAGTCAGCAATGAAGAAACTCTAATAGGGTATACTTTTCAGATTTTTTAATACAGATAATGAGTTATTATCCATGTATTTTTTTTTGATTTTGTTGATGACTGTATATTTATCCCTGTATATTATAACTAACAAGAATGGAAATTAGTAAGCATGTAATTAAAAACCAAACTTAAAGTATTCTTTTTCTTGGTCTAATTTTTCTTTGTGAATTTAAAATTAATTTAAATACTAGCTATATTTTATTTTCTAAGAGTTAACACAGTTGGGAATAAAATAAAAAAAACCTCTTCCATGAAATGATTCATCCAAAAATTTGTATCTTTGACTTCCTACAATACAAATTAGAATTAAATTGGTGTTATATTTGTTTTTGTATTTTTCTTTTTTGTTTATAAGAATGTTTCTACAAACTTGCATCTAATATGATTAAACTGAAATATTGAAATAAATATATATTACTCAACAAACAATAATAATGTAAATATATAAAAGTGTATACACTATTAAACCAAAAATACAGCATTTACAAGAAGAACCTATAGTCTATCTATAGATATAGAATACAGCTAGAGCTTTGGCCATGTTATGTAACATTCAATTCCTCCTCCCCTCTATTTTTAATAGTAAGTTATCTTGTTACTTTGGTAAGACTGCCTTTCATATTAATAAAAATGAAGCCTGTCACTTCTCAACAAACTTTTTGGTGAATCAACTAAGAAGGAAAAAATGCCTAATGTGTGTGACAGAATTATGAATTTTGCAGCAACCATAGTAGAATATTCTCCATAACCCCTTCGAGACAAGCGTCCCATATGCGTGCCGGCATGAAACACAGTCAGCAGCCTAGCGACTCGCGGGCGAACAAGTGTGTTTCTCCCTCACTTGGCCTAACGACTCACGAGTGCGCCAAGCACCTGGAACATTTTTTCAGCTCAGTTTTTTGGCAATAGATGGCAATCTATGTCCATAAGATTTGAGATACATGGAGATCTGACCTTCTACTCGAAATGAGAGAAATATTACTCACATACACATGGTTTTTATTTTATAAACATAAGGGGAAGGGAATGTTTCCGAATTGAGTGCTGTATGACTGCTCTTGAAATGAACATGTTTTTTTTTGTTTATAGTGAAGATGAGATTTATTTTCCCGAAAGCATTTGATTTGAGTTTTCAGTCTAGTTTTTATGGATAATTAGATCTGGTAGACAAAATGTGTCTTTTTTTTTCTTACTTTTTTTACAAGTGCTAACGATAAAATGTTTAAAAACTCGTACTTAAACAAAAAGTGGCTGAAGTAAATAAAGTATATTAATACGAAATATATAGAGCATAAGCTGTTCATGTAATATACAGAACAATATTGAACAACATGTTTATATTTCAGTATTTTTATGGATTTAGGCTTAACTACACAAAACTCTCTGGCCTGCGAGTGACACTCGCAATATAAACCTCCGGCCCTGGCGGTACGCGCACGTTTGCGTCCTTCGTGGCGAAAGGTTTAAGATGAATGAGCTTACTTATTGAAGATGCTAATCAAAGGCTGTTGTTGCAGTTAATCTCTCTTTATACACTAATAAGATTTAATTCAATGTTTCCCAAAGTGTAGTATGTGTACTCCCAGAGGTAGGGGAAGAGTTTGGTGGAATATGCACTTCACTGTGCTCAGCTGGGCCCAATTCCACGTTCTCATGTGTCAAGTCAAAACAATTTCATCCTTCTCATTAATCCAAATAATTATTTATAATATTACTTTATTTATATTTTATGAGTAATTTTATCTATCTTTCTTATTATTTTGTGTAGGTAAAAAAAAAATATTTTGATTATTAAAATACATCATTTTTTTTTAGTACTTAGCATTATGAAAAATATATAAAGGATATGCATATGTCAAAAGTTTGGGCAATGCTGATCTAATGCAAAACTACTTTTTTTACCTAGTAAATACTTTTAAAATTTGACTGTTTATTTCTTAATATATATTTAGAATTCTGTTTTGTCTCTTAAATGTTAGTGGTAATTATTTTTCATTGATTGATTTTATTCGGAAAAAAGGATAGATATTTAAATATATTTAATCTGTATTTGTAATAATTTTCTCTCTATTTTAGGTTGTGGGAAAATTGGGGTTCAGGTGAAGAACATTATAAGCGTATGAAGTATACAAGAGGTGCATCATGCTGGAATGGTCCCAATCGTTCAGTTGAAGTATGCCACTTTTTTTATACTTGCACATTTTCCAATATTGCTATTTAATATACCACCTTTCCCATCATTACTGCATTTTCCCTTCGCTGGAAAAAATGACTCAGAATTGACTAAAATGCTAAAAATATTTTTACAGCTTCTCTTGTGAGATTGCTGCCAAAATAATTGAACCAAAAACTGCAATAGCCAGCACCATCTAAGAAAGCATACAAGCATTAAAAACTTACCATATTAAGGATGAATATAATAGCATATCCATAGATAAGGATAAAAAGACCAAAACTCTTGCTTTTTTTTTTGCATTCATTATCATTAGAATGAATGGATATATTGAGAGTTAAAAGTTCTATTGTGTAAGATCTTTTCCCCTATATAATTGATTTCTAAATTATTTGTTTTATTTATCAATGTTTATATTTAAAGATGCAACTAAATGTAAACTTAATTAAATTAATTAGTGATAATTTTATTTAACTAGTAATCCACAGTTATGAATTTAATTATTGTGATAATTGTATTTGTTAAAGATTTAAACCTATATATCTTCTAAAATAATTTTTTGAATACAGCCTAAATATGAAAAGGAAATTCATATTATATTGGTGTAAATATTTGTTCCCATATGTTATTGGGCAGCAATAAACTAAATCTAGCTTAAATTGTATTTTTTTTTTGTTGGTGCTCCCTATTTTTCTCAAATCAATACATCTATGCACTTCTAGATTTTAACAAAATATGTTTTTGTATTATTAATTTACTAAAAAAAATTTTCAGTATTAGATTTCAACTTTTCTTTTTTGCATCCTTATAAATTGGTAATGAGTATTATAATTTAGGAGTGTATTTTTGTTACAATTACTTTCAATGCAACTAAGTTATTTACTGGCAGGAAGTAATTTTAACAAAACCAAACTGTGAAATCAGAAGATCTAGAGATGGAAAGAATTGTATATGTAATGAGTTACTATCTCTGGGCTTCCTTATCTTTCTCTTAAAAATATATTTTTTTTTTAAATTCAATTTTCTCAGATAACTGAATTGATAGAAATATTATTCCCTGTACTTTTTTTTCCCCATGTTAATTAGCAATTATAATCATCGATTATTTTTGCATTTTTGTAGGTACAACTTCAATGTGGAACAGAAAATAAAATAACTTCAATAGAAGAGTCTTCTCCATGTACTTATGTATTTGAATTCACCACACCAGCCTTATGTAAAACCTTACCTCCTGATATTAAGAAAATTTTGAAAAATGATTTAGATTTTATGTATTAAATTATATAAATGGTAAAGCATTTTGGCAACTTTTTCCGATATCCCCCGTAATGCATATTTTCTAATGCATTGAACACAAACAACTATGCCACCCAGTGCCGACTGGATGGTGTAGTTGGTTTGTCGTTGGCCTTCTGCACCCAAGGTTACATGTTCGACCCCGGCCCAAGTCTGTGGATTTTCATGATGCAGAAAATCGACAGCGTCCATGTCGTATGATTATGCGGCATGTAAAAAATCCCTTGTAGTACCCGTCTAGCTTGGGTGCTCTCAGCAAAATTAAATTCCTTAATTCAATTTCACCTCGTCAGAACTCAGTTGCCTCCATCTGGGGAGGAAACTGGGTGTCAAAATTACTTGTGTGGCAATTGGTGTCGCACTAAAAAGTTATACCAGCTCCTGGGGAATTAACTAGGTCTGCAAAGGTAAAAAATACCAATATGCAGCCCCATTGGGGGGTTGGGGGGGGGGAGCATTATTTGGAATAATTTCTGAAAGTTACAACTAAGTAATAAAAAGTACTAAGGAAAATGTTTATATAAATTCATACATGATATATCTTTCACATAAAGTTACTGTTCTCATTACACATACACAAGGTTCCTAAATAGATATCTCAAACCAATTTATTTTTCACCTTTAAGTTAGCTGAAGTTCAAAACATAGTGGTTTAGTTTCACTTGAGTCTAATGCATGTATGATTTCCATTCAATAAGCACCCACCTTCCATATAAATGTACTTTATTTTATAGATAATTTATTTTTTCTTATATGTAGGTGAAAAATACTTTTCATGTTGAGATGGAAAAATGTGTAAATTTTGGGTAACTAGAAAACCTTTATCCATCGGCAAAAATTTTAATGGATTTATTAATACTTCAATTGTATGATTAAATTCTCCTTACGAATAATCTGAAAGCTCATGAATAAGCAATTTTTGATTCTTCAAGTTAAACATGAACCACTCTGTATATTCTCCTGGCAGTAGCACACAAACATTTTCAAGGGTCAAAAGTCCACCAATCCTCAATATGATGCCCAATGTATTGTTTTGATTTTGGGGACAAAAAACAGTAAAAAATAATAATCCTATATTCATAAAATTTAATTTATCAATCAAAGGCTTTGAGGGTCTGGACCCAGGGACCCCATCCTTGTGTGCACCACTGTCCCACACCTATAAAACCTGCTTTGGAAATTTTTTTATCCTACTGATTCTAAAAGTTTCATTTTATGAATGATTTTTTCAAAATTCCATTCTTTAATACTTTTATCAGGACATTTCACCACAGTTTTTCACCTTTGGTAAGATCTATGGTATAACTAGACATGTTGTTATACCCAATCATCCTAGAAATTTTTTAGAACCAAACACAATAGAAACATTTTTTAACAAAGATAATCTATGTATACACATTAAACAAATTATAATCTGTAAAGATAAATTTGGACAAGTATTAAATAACCATAGAAAAAAAAAGGATTTTAAATTCATATTAACTAAAGGATATTTTTATCCTTATATGAACAAGAAATGACATTCTTTACACTTGAGATCTTTAAACACAATATAACCATAAAGTAATAAGGCAGGAATACAATGAAACTGTTAAGCTTTTGTTTTGCCCCTCATTTGTTTAATTTTATGTTGCAATATTTTTTTTAAAAAATCTTTTGAGAATGACTAATTTAATTCTGTTGAAAGTTGCCAATATGTTTATATCCATACCTATGTTTTTATATGTATAGATGAAATTTCAATAATGGGTTTTCAAAATGGAGCTTATATAGTAAAGAAGTTAGGATTTTGTTAAGAAACTGAATCTTAATATTTTCCTTGCATCTAAATATGATTATTTTTTTCCCTGTAAATATTGTATTAACTTCTTGCTGAAGATTAAAAACTGATAATTGTATCTGCTTTGTTACTTCACTTACTTGTAGAATATGTGAACTTTTTTTTAAAAAAACCCATTTAGGACTTCCATTGTGAAATTGCAGTATTAAAAAAATTTTTAAAACAGTTCTGTTTTTTATAAATGAATTTTACTTTCATGTTTTGAAGAAAAATTGGGAACAGTCTTTTAACAGGCAAAAAAAAAAAAGCGAAGTAGTAGTTTTCAAAACCAATTCCCTTAAGCTATGAGTAACTGTATGAATTGGACTACTTACTGATTCTAAAGAGAAATATTCGATTCTTCTTGTAAATGGTCCATTTTCGAAGCATAAGAAATACACTATCAATGAAAAATGTTTAGCACTAACAAAGAAGCATTGTGGTTGGGAACATGCGAGTAGATGCATAATTAATATTTCAAAATTAGTAGGGCTTAAGAGCTTCGTATATCCATGGACAGTTGTTATTGGATTATAAATATCAAGTGCAACACAATCATGGAAATAATTACTCAAAAACAAAAAAAAGTTTATTTTTAAATACACAACATGTGGTTGAAAATAGTTTTCATATAATTAAAAAATGGTATAAAATATACAAGAACAGCTGTATAAAATCTTTAAATGTTTGCAAAACATTTACAGAAAATAAATATTTCATCTGGTAATTAAAATTTCCAGAAAGAAATGAAAGCCTTGACTTCATCTTAACTGTTTGTGCGTGTTTCTAGGCGATCTAGCCACACATTAAGTACACTGTAAAAGAAAAATTCAAATTTACCATTTAAATAAATGCAATTTTCTGACTTTTTAAACTTTCTTTTAAAAAAAGATGTACCAAAAAACTTTTGAGTCACATGGCAGATAACATCAATAATTAGATATGTATTAGCATTAACATTCTCCCCTACCCCCTCAAAAAATTATTTCCCCATCAAGGGCATTTTTTGCTTATGCAAGTTTAATCTTTTTACCAAATATACTTAAAGCTTCAATAAATAGTTTTAACTTTGTTTTCTTGTTTAAATAAAAAAAAATCATGTTATCAATATTTTATTCATTATACATTCTCAACATTTTTTTATCATAAAAATTAAGAATGGTTATATTTATAATATTGCATATGAAATCAAATTAATGTGCGTTTTAAAAATTCTTGAGGTTTGCTTTAATTTAACTTTGATTTTATTATGCTGCTTGTTATTTTCCCAAAATAATTCAAATAATTAAAAGTAGAACTAGCTTTCATGGCCCGGCGTTGCACGGGCTTATACCAAGGGTATAACTTAATCCCCATGTTAATTTCCTCCTTTTATTCTAACGCCAACACTTTTGTGGGGTTTGACGCGTACGATGTGAGTGCATGACCCGTGAGTGCGTGTCATAGCTTTGTTGCTTAAAATTTCCCCTTCTCTTCACAAATTCTAGATCCTAGTACCACTGAAGACCCGCCATGTAGGGGAGCGATGCACGTTAAATCTGTCGAGAGCTCAAACGTCCTTCCGTTGGTGTGGTGTGGTAGTTAGGAGAGGGCGGTGCCAGCTCAGGTGTCAACCGCGTCACTTGACCATGGTTCAAAATTATGCGGACCGTCCTAAAAGGCCTCGTGTTGCTGAACAGTGGGACGTTAATATTCACTCAACTTCACAAATTCAGCACTTCCATTAATATTTTCCGAAATTACTTTGATTTCTTTGTTTCTTTCCTCTCCGCTTAGCCCGGCGTTGCACGGGCTTTTACCGAGTGAATAACTTTACCCTCATGGAAATTTCGTGTTTCCCTCAGGCCGATAGCACTTGTGTGTGTGTGCGTGCGATGTGAGTGATTTCTTTAACAATGTCATAAAAACTCCCTTTTTCGAAATTTGTTCTTGCGTTGGTGTGGTGTGGAAATTATTAAAGACGGGTGAAAGCTCATGTGTCGTCCTCGTCACTTGAGCATGGTTGAAAATTTCAAGGTCCGTCACCAAAAACCCTCGAATAGGCAAACAGTGCGAATTTAAAAATCACCCACTCACTTTCCAATTCTTTCCTTTGCCTGAGTGAATAATTTCATCCCCATGGAAATTTCGTGTTTCCCTCAGGCCGATAGCACTTGTGTGTGTGTATGCGCGCGATGTGAGTGATTTCTTTAACTATGTCATAAAACTCCCTTTTTCGAAATTTGTTCTTGCGTTGGTGTGGTGTGG
>BMAO01009892.1:0-13420 GCA_019973975.1 Trichonephila clavata | reverse complement strand
AAATTATTTAAATTTTAAAAATAAGCTAAAACATTTGGCTAATGATATTACTACACAAACTGATTCAATTTGCTTCTATATTATTAATTTTTCACACTTATTTGAAGCATTTGCATAAACAAATAAACTAAGATTTATTATAGTAGCAGAAATTTACAATATGTTATGAATATTATATACATTAAAATTCATTAATTGAAGATATGCAGAAACCTGTTTTATTTCAACTTTTATGTGTATTCTCATAAAATATTTCAATGATATGCTTGTTTCTAAATTTTGACCAACTCTACTTAAAAAGGTATTTAAAACATAGTAAAATAACTGGCTTAAGAGATAACTTGAAAACTAAGACTTTTACTCATTTTGAATTATTTACAAACCTTTCACAAAATTTGTGAAAATAAACTTTGATAATGATTTCCTTACAAACATTAATGTTATGATGTGATGAATTTTTACAATATAGAAATATGTATCCTAACTTTCCTAAAAAACATGTTTTAAATTATACCAATGAATAAATAAAATTCGCAAATAAACATTTCAGGTATAAAACTTATTAAAAAATACATAACTTCTTACAGATGAAATAATGCATGTTTTATATGTTCCAATTCATTGATTTAAAAACAAGCAATTGCCACTTCACTGCTACTAAGAAAGAAAACTAATTTTGAAAAATACAAAAACATGCTAAATATTTTTGAACCTCGGAATATAGTTGGATTGAATAAATCATTAACATTAAAAGAAGGTATTAATTTTGAATTTTTAAAAATTATTACATTAATTTAGTGTTTTTTGTACTAAATTAATATAATTTGTTACTCATGATTCACACATGTAATAGATATTTTAAATGAAAAATGAAACAAATTTATAAAAAAGCAATTAACACGTGTTCAAAATAATAATTAATGCTATTAAACAGCATTTTATAGAGTAATATTTTAGGAATCTGTTCCATTCACACATAGCTGCTGTAATAAATGTTAGCAAAATTACATTTAAAATCCTGTCTCTTTAACATTAATAAATAAACAACTAGGCACATTACATTTTTAAGATATGTTCAATGGTAGGTACATCAGTCAACATCATATCAGTTCTTTGTACAAGAGGAAGCACAGAACAATCACCCGTTTCATATATCAAATTCATATATATATATACAGCATTTTTAAACCACAAAGATTTGAGAGACAGACATATACTATACATTAAGATACCTATATAAAATGTAAGCATCACAGTTAAGAGCTTTGCATCCTAAAGTGCATTGAGATGAATAATATAAATTTCAGTGCAAGATAGCATACTTCACACAGCATGAACTTATCAATCTGATACATGATAAGAGTAAAAAATTCTACAAGTATTTTTTCCTTAAAAAAATGTCTAAACTTATATTTTTAATTAAATATACATTTATACACAGAGATTACTTATTTACTTATCTTAAATAAAATCTACTTAAAAATGAAAAAAAGAAAATAAATCTACATGTGCAATTAAAAACTATAAAATTGCTGACCAAAAAATAAATATCTTGGATAACAGTTAAAAAAAGAATAAAAATATTATTGCTCAATAATACCGATTCTCCAAGCATTAAGAATAAAAATTGCAACCCACTGATTTTTAGAAACATTTATGTTCAACTAATTCTATGATCATAAATATTTAAACAGGAATTTAAATTTAAAATTGGAAAATCAAAATGTTTGGAATTGTTTAAATAGGATTAATATTTTCAAATATATCTATCAGTTTAACAATGAGAAGGGGGAAAAAAGAATGACATTTCTTGCATTCAAATATGTTATATTTTATAACATCTAATAATCAATGCATCTAATTAAAATGCATATACTAAGTTAAATACAGGATTACATTTAAAAAAAGGCAGGCTTAATTCAGACCAATATGTTATAATATAAGACAATTGTAGCATGTTAATATGCAAACTTCCTACACCTAGGGGATGCTATTTTGTCTTTTTATGTCATCTTATACAATATATCTTCAGAAAATTTAATTTTATTGTAATTAGATTTTATTCTAACATGCATCATATAGTTTTCATTCCATTTATATTTAAATTTTTTCTTATGCAAATATATATAAGTAATTCATCCTAAACTTTAATAAAATTATATTTTTTTCCTAGTCAGGATACATCAAAACTATATCCTATACTATGCATGTGTACCATATATACACATAAAAATTTTTTGTTACATAACTATTGCCATTTGTCATCATTAACAGTGTTTTAAGAGTAAAAGCAACAATATTTATAAGGCAGTATCAATTCTATATCATTTCAAATAGAATTTCAATTATATAAATTCAAAACATGTAATTTCAAATTCAATTATTTGGTGATGATGTGCTAAGATTCTCACAAAATTTCATCTTGTTTTGTTTTTTACAATGCACCTTTTCCATGTATATGTTCTTTATTATATATGAAAATAAATTACAATAACTAGAATTTCAAGTGAATAAATAACATTCACACTGTTAAATAGAGTGAGGTTACATAATTGATAATTAAAGCAAATTAAAATATTTTTAATAATTTAAATCAGTTCATGAGGACAAACTTAGTTTATTATATATTTGTAAGCATCTTGCTTTTTACAAAAGTGCAACAAAAAAAAAATATTTAAAAAAATGCTTTCTTTAAGAAATTTGATACTTGCTCATTACTTTTATCACATGCTGTGCAACACAGCATTTTAAAAATGCTAATACTTGAAAATAGTGCACAGTAAATAAACAACAGGAATGAGAACTAATGTCAGATTTTACTTGGGAGGGAAGTACATGGTAAGTACTTGTCATGCAAACAGTGGTGTCATATGAAATTAAACCTATAATAATTTTGTTTAAAAAAAATTTATGACATTCTTATATTGATACGTATTATACATTTCTTTTAAAAAGTTTAATCTGAAAAGGTCATTAGATACAAAAAATATCACTTTCTAACATTTAAAAATCTACATAATTCTTTCTATTACAGGAAATAAATAACACATAAAATTATACATCAGGATTAAAAAGTTAAGCTACTCATTAAATTAATGTGATAGGAAAATCTTTTTATAAGTCCATGCCATTTTAAACCAAAAATTATCATTTACAAATAAAAATATATCCGTATAAAAGCTAATTACTTTGTTTTCTTCATTTTTTATAAAACACAGTTAACTGAAATAATTGAAAATTATTTTAATACTATATGAAAATATATAATATGCATGTATTCACTTAGTAAGTAAATATTTTGAGGCACTTTTTTTTGTTTTACACTTATTTTAAATATGTAAATAACACATTTGGTTCTGAATGTTCACATATACATAATACAATATCAAAAGAAAAGTTTTGATAACAATATATCACAGGGAAATTATTTTACATCCGAACAACAAGGGGAATTAACTGAATTCTGGAATAAAAATAAATAAATATTAAAAAAACCATATTTTTCAGCATTTTATACATTGAAAAAAATTATCTTCACATAGTATAACAATCTGCTACATATACAAGATTTTAGTTTACAGGCAAGTGAATAATTTACATTTCTCTCCTTTTAATGTAAGAAGAAAAATAATAAGAGACTCATTTTTAAAAAGTTATAAAGAAAAGTAATTATTATGTAATAGCACAATTTTTTGAGGTTAGAAATTTTCTACTCGTACTTCAAAAAGGTATTCTACAAACCATAGAGACTTTAAAAAAAATCAATTCAAATTTACAAATGCCAACAGAATTTATATGCATCATTCAAAATGTAACAAATAAAATTATTACTCTTTTTTTTAACCTAGGAAAAAAATGCGAAATTATATTTCTTGCTTTCAACAAATTTACTACAAATAATCTTTCTTTGGATTTATTACCTTTTTATGAAAAAATCAACACAACTATGAAAACTAATAAATAAATAATAAAATAAACAAAAATATAACATTCATGAATAGTCAAACTTTATATATCATTATCCAGCCAAGAAAAAAATAATAAGTATTGAAAAAATGACAAAACACTTTTTTAAAGTATATTATTAAAAACAAATTGAAGAAAATATTAAAATCCCAAAAAGGTACCTGGATAAAAAAATGTATACATTTCATGTAATTTAAAAGCAAATACTAATTAATAAGAATGTGTTGTAATGCAAATGATCCAATATTATTAGCCTGTTTCATAGCTCTGCATACAACACAATAAAGAAAATGTTTTTCAAAATTACTTAAACACTCACTAAATCATTTTTTTTTTAAATTACAAAAAATTATCTCTCTTTATCCTTTATACTTTTTGCATACCAAAAATATCATATAAGGTTAGTGCAATAACCAGTTCATCACAAGAAGTAGCAGAGAAAACTACTTCACATTTAATCTCCTTCATCAGAAGAATAAAAAGCCATTAGGAGACCTTTGCTTACGATATTTGGTAAGGTACCTATAGATAAAAAGCATGATTGATTAAAAAAGTATATCTTTTAAACACATGAGAAAATAAAAATAAAAACACTTTTGAAGAAATTAACATATTTTTAATGTTACCATTATAAATATCTCTGAATTAACAATTTTTCACTATTGTAGAGGTTATTAAAATTAATCACAATTGAGTAACACAAAATGAAAGTACAAACCTCAGAAACAGAGAAAAGATAGTTACAATTTTTACTAACTTAAATAATGGTTCTAATACCAAAAAAAGTGAACATAATTTTAATAGATGCATAAAATAACTCAATATGTTTTAGAAAATATTTTGCAATATATTATCAACATTATAGATATATTTTCAACATATTTATAATTTTAAAAAAATAATTAAAGATAGAAATACACACAATATCTATAAAACTTTCATAATAGATATATTTTCATAAAATAAAAACATTTCAGTTATTGCCATGTACATACTTTAAACACAATTTTTTCTAAAACCTATTGTATTCGCAATTAGATAACAAATTAAATAACTGCAATTCTCCAGTAATTTTAAAACCCAATTTCCTTCATTCTTAGCTTTGTATAGGAATAACAATTTCTTTTATTATACTATTTATATATATATATATATTATATACACACAGACAAAGACGTGTCCATAAACTAAGTACTGTTCCAAAAGAAAATTGCATAAAAAAATCAATTCTCAAAACAAAATTTATTTTTACATGAAAGAGTATACTGGAAGATACACTGCTGGCTACACAAAATGCAACACCAAGAAGGACCAGAGATATCACAGCAAAATCTATTTGGAAGATAACATGTTGTATAAAGATCAAACAATTAAAATTACAGCCTCTTGTGACGTGTGAATAATGACAAAATCAGTAGATAGTACAGTTGCCATTGTTGGCTATAATGGCTGCTACACACCTCGCACAGAATCAAAGAAGTTTTGGATGTATCCTTGAGGTACAGCAGTCCATGGGACTTCTACATTTTGCCAAGGTTGATCTGGTGTAGCAGTGGGTACCAGTTATTGCGCAAGCATGGACAGAACATTTTCAATTGGTGATAGATCGGGAGAACAAGCATGCCAAGGAAGCAATTCAATCTGATGACTAAAGAAGAACGCTTGAACATTGCCTGCCATGTGTGATTGGGCGTTATTCTGTTGGAATATGGCTAATGGCAAGCGCTAAATGTATGGGAGGACCACGGGCTCCAACACCACAGAGATGTAGAGCTGGCTGTTCAGTGTACCAGCAATGAATGCGTACTAGAGGGTTGCAGTAGTGAAATCCAATACCACCCCAAACCATGATACTGGATGCAAGACCAGTTTGAACATGCATAATGCAACAGGCCAGTAGCCTCTCACCACGGTGCCTTCCAAACTCAAATCTGACCATCACAATGTTACTTGCAGAAGCGGGATTCATCAGTAAACACAATGTTGTTCCATTCCGTTGTCCATGTCCATCGTTCATTGTACCAATAGTGGCGCAAACACCTGTGGTTTCCAGTTAAGGGTAAACGAACCAATGGACACCTTACAGATATTCCACTCTGCTGCAAATGGCACAAAAAGACACCGAATTATGTGAAACAGACTGAATCTGTTGCGTTATGGTTCGTGATGTGGTTGCGCAATCCATCACTGCCATTCGCACAATCCATCTGCCATCACAGGAAGTGGAGCAACGAGGTAGAAGTGATTAGCCAAGCTGGCCCGTCATCTCCACCTGCATCCAGCAATGACAGATCCGCATCACAGTTGCTTGATTTTGTTCAACACATTGGACGATTTCTCTGAAAGATAATTCACAATCCCTATAGGCTACTATTCTTTTTAGGTCACATTCAGAAACAGTCAAAAAATATTCAATGTCTTCCATGATGCAAAGGTAAACAGCTAACACAAAAAATATGCACGAAAAAACAATTGCAATACTTTAAATCACTGATCTGTTTTCCCCTTACATAGTGCTTGCAGGTGGCACTACGGTCACCCATGATGTGCATCTGCACTATAATGCTAATGATTTGTATATTACATCCCTGCCAATGCATGCTTCCTTCAGGGAGTTGCATTTTGTGTGGCCAGCAAAGTATTTTTCTATGTAGTTGCCACCAGACATTTGTTATATCAGGAAATCAACTGTTTATACCCTCTTCAAAGAAAGATGCTGCACATGAAGAGAATCACTGCTAAACAGCTCTTTGTGGAAACTCATTACAAAAAGCAATCTTATTGTGAACTGACAGTTTTCCCGAATTTTCTCATTCCCTTTCCAAACCAAATCATCTTTGACAACAGAAGGCCATCTACTCAATGCTTCGTCATGAACACACATTGGTGCTCCCATCATTGAATTGTTGAATTTACCTTCTTACCATTCCATCACTCTTTCATTACATTTTCACCATAAACTTCTGCAAGTTGAGGAGAAATTTGAACTGGCTTAACATTCCTTGCATTCAAAAAAATGGATTAACAAATGCACTTCACAGTCAGAGGAATCTGCTCTCATCTTAAACATTTTGAACACTCACTAACACATGTAAAAACAACACAATCTTGTTGTAATGGTCCCTGTACTGACCATCAACCAAAGATACATCTGTGCAGGGTTGAATTCTGACACAATGAAAACAGTAGAACCAAATGGTACTTAAGTTTCTGGACACACCTTGTACATTGTATGTTTTAGCACATTCCAAATAATTTTCTTATAATTAACTGTTTCTCTTATGCTTTAATACAGACAACTGTGTAACAGAGAATATTAAGCATGGCATAACAGAGAATATTAGGGCCTGCCTGCAGAGCCAGATCTGGACCCCGAGCTGGATTGTACAAAGGATTGTAAGACCATAACCTTTGCCCCCTCCACAATTGGGGGTTTATGTTACACCACTGCTTTAATATCAAGTAAAGAGATTAATACTTTGCACAGTCCCTTGAACTTTAAAAAATATTAGTAATGTAAAATTAGGCAATGCTGTGATACTTAAATGGATAATTTAAAATAAAAATAGATCATTGTAAATATATAAAATAGGCATAGAAGTTTGCTTAGTCATGGACATTAGAATAAATTATATCAATAAGATATAAGTAAATAAAAATATTCAAATGCAAATTAATGTTAAAAAAAGAAAAATTTATTCAAGTCAAGTGCTAAAAAACAAGTTACTTCAAAAAGTTGTGATAAATTACTTATAAAATAAATAATGTCTTATACTTCATAAAAATATACCTCTTGCCAACATACATTATTCATAGCATACTTCCTCTTTTCAGCATAACTGTATTTGTTTTTATCAAGAAAATATATACAGTTCATACAAAAACATTCTGGTCTAAAGAATATTTGTATTAATTTAAAATTATAAAGCAAGCAAAAAAAAAAAAAAAAAAACTTACTTGATCTATCATCTTCAACATAGAGATGAGGATTATACATCACAACAGGTTGGTGAATTATTTCTCTGCTTTCTTCAGCAGTAAATGAACTGCAAATTTAATTTTTAAAAAAATTACAAATATCAGAATGGAATTCTAAAATAAACAAATCATTATATAAATAAGGCTTATAAAAAATACATTTAATATATTTTTTAAATATTAACTCTTATGTGTACATATATATATATTAATAAATTATTCCATTGCAATCTTAAAAATATTTGATTCTTGGCCCGCAAAGCTCAACTTTTAACTGATTTAGGTTTGGAAATTTGAAGTAAATGAGAAAGATTTAAAGGATTTAAGGCTGTTCTCACCAAATGTATGAGAGCTTGAATTAAATGTGGAGTACATCTTCAGACAGAAAAATGCCTCAAATTTCACGAAAATTTGCAAAGTTATAGTAAATGCATCTGTTTATAATAAAGCATTTTTAAAATTTCGAAACATTCAAAAGAAAATTAATTTTTCTTTTAACATGTAAATGATAGCTCATTTAATATTTCAGTAAAAAAGGCAAAACACATTTTACACCAGAAAAAATGGGCCAACTTGTGGAAAAATGAGTAGTATGATATAATATACTGACCTTTAAAGAACAGCAAGGCTAAAATATAATATTAATGTCGGAGTACTTTTATATAAAAAATATTCCAAATTTGGGTCCCAATTCTTGAACTTTAAGCGAAGACAGCCTTAAAATAGTTTGGATTTTTCATCAATAATTCTCAGCTGCATAAAGTTTACTTTTTGAAGTTAAACTTCTATGCTCACAAGTGAATGGAAAATTTGCCCAGTTTCGCGTAACAGGGAGAAAACGAACGGAAGTAGTGATTTCCCCCGCCATCTCCCCCAAATTTTCCTCAGAACCAGCCTAGAGGCATCTAGGCTTCTTCTTCAAATAGCTAGTGAACCTATGAGAGGGAGTAAACAGAGTGAAAAAAGAGAGGGGTTCGCCTTTGCTAAAAATAGCATCAGCGGTCAGGAGTTGGTGGTGGGGATTCGTTTCTACCGAAACGAAGAAACTGCAACTTTTCTACATTCGTTCTTCACGTGGTTGGGTTTTCGATTTGTTTTGCTCGATGGGAGGGGGGGGGGCACCCTGTGACTTGCGTCATATCCGTGAAAAAGTTGGATGATTGTTTTTCGATTGGTCGACCCCCCCCCCTTTTCTCACCAGACCAGGGCCCTGGAATAAATATTTGTCTACAGAGCCAGCCTAGGGGCAGCTAGGCTTCTTCTTCAGTTATGTAGTGGACCTAAGAGAGGGAGTAAACAAAGTTGAAAAAGAGAGGGATTCGCCTTTGCTAAAAATAGCATCGGCGGTCAGGAGTTGGTGGGCGTGGGAGGAGGAGAATTCGTTTCGGTAGAAACGAAGAATCAGCTGTTTTAGTTTCATTCTTCAATCCAGAGGGGTGGTTTTCGTTTTGTTTTGCTCGATGGGGGGGGGGGGGAGTTCTTAGAAGTCAGGTTGTAAGTTCGTTGCTCTATGAAGTAAACGGTACATGGAGTGAGGCAGGTTCGTGAAGTTATTTTGAGAATTAATTGTTGGGTTATTGTGATGTTGAATTGCAGAGTGGAAATTTAAAGACAAATTCGCTATTAGGGTGTGGATGGGTTCAACACAGAGTTCTTCATGTAGAACTGCTCTTGGAATGAACCTGGGAGCGCTGACTATTACTCGGAGTGTTTTGTTCTGTAGTCTTTGGAGATCATTCAGAAGGGTGTTACTTGCAGATCCCCAGATGGGTCATGCATACCAGACCAAGGGGACATTTGTCAACGGTTATATGTGTTGCAATGTTTGCGTTACGGTGTAGACAAAATAGCTCTTGCAGCAAAAGTGTGCCTTTTTAAAATATTTCCTTAGATTGTTGGCCACATGGTAATGTTTTCGGCAGCTAATTCGTTTTTTTTTAATTTTCATTTACGTTGAATTATTATTGATTTTAATCAGAATGCCTAAATAAATTCACAAAGAGGAAAAGAGTTTCGTGAGAGGAAAAGAAAAGAAAAACTAGCAGAAAGTGCAGTCGAAAAAGTGATAAAAAAACCAGAAAAATAATGCAAATTCATCAAGCACTACTGGCAAATCTCGATCAGAGTACATGAGATAATATCGAGCATGGAAAAAAACATTGCAAAATATTCTCTTAATGCCGAGTTTAATGACTGATGATGGGAATGCTATTGAGACTCATCTAATGCCAGCACTAATTAATATGGACTTTGTGAACCACCCTGTGCAGTCAACAAGTACAGAGCCCTCAACAAGTCTAGTGCGTGTTGGAACTGATGCATGTGAATCGATAATAATTTTTATCTTACGTTACAAAGACTATGATTCCCATAAAAATGCTCACAAAGATTTCCAAAAGCGATTCGTTGATAATCCTTTCAGTCACAGGTGTTCGATTTGTGATAGATTATGGTTTAGAGATGATTGAAAACGCCTGTTGCTGAGCATAAAAATATTTTACAAAATATTTTACTGGGAATTAATTTAGAAGACGTTAAAGCATGCTACAGTTGCCAACAAAGTTTTAATAGGAAAATTATACCAAATTTATCAAAATATAATGGTTTGGTATACCCAGAAATTTCACCACATCTTCCTACTTTGGATATGGTATCAGAAAGACTCATTTCTCAACGAATACCTTTCATGCAAATTAGGCGATTGAGACATGTACACGGTCAGTTTGGAATATTAGGGCAAATAATCAATGTTCCCGTATCCGTCAATACAATGGTCAATTGACTGCCACGGAATGTTGATGATGATTTTTACTGTGTCAATGTTCACATCAAACGAATGAAAATTCACAGAACTAGTCATCTGATGGGTTTGGTTACTAAAAGAAACACCAAAAACATGGTTGCAATATTTAGTAGCTACACCACTGTACAGAATGTATGATGTTACAATCGAGGATACAATCAATTTCAAACAGAGTGCGTCTCAGTTCT
This sequence comes from Trichonephila clavata, assembly GCA_019973975.1. Taxonomy (NCBI): domain Eukaryota; kingdom Metazoa; phylum Arthropoda; class Arachnida; order Araneae; family Nephilidae; genus Trichonephila; species Trichonephila clavata. The sequence continues at coordinate 2,485 of BMAO01009892.1, read as the reverse complement.
TCAAGATGAAATCAGTGAAAATATAACTATTGAAGAGAGTCTTACAGCCCAGCAACAGACGTTGTTATGGAATGAAGAGAAATATTTTCGTATTGCTCCTGGAGAAGCGAATGTATCAAGAAGTTTCACTTCTATCGCGTGGCATTCCACGCACCATTTTTTTAAAAATATTTTCTCGTAGTCAATTTTGTTTTATTATCATTAAAATAGCGGTTTCAACATAATACTACAGATTTGTAAACTAGTTCTTAAAAATATTTTTTTAATTAAATCCCAGGAACTATTCATTTTTATGTGTTTTCACAGAGAAATACAGCAATAAAAGTAACACAAGTTAGCAGTACACTACTAAATAACACAAGTTATCTAGAAGTGCAGTCATTATGTATATATAGTTAAAAAAAGATTTCTTACTTCAAACTAGAAGCTGGGGAAATACCAGGAAGTGACAAAAAATTCAATAATTGTTTAGGCACTGGTTTACATTTCAGAAGTTCCTAAAGAAATAAAGTATCCCCATTTTATTCAGAATATTAGAAAGTACTAATAAAATATTTTCTTTACGAAATATGCTTACTTGAATATAAGATTCCAAGCCTTTTCGTCGTTGTTCAAGAACCTTAGGATTCAAATTACGAACTTTCTTGGGTGGAAATTCAGGAGCATTAAGAATATGCTTCAACTGAAAATCAAAGCAAATATTTAAAAACTTCAAAAATGCAAACATAATATAAATATAGAATATTCTGATGCTAATTCAGAACATGTGTGTGATCTCCATTTTGAGTAAATAAAAAACCAACATTGTCCCCCAAAGTTTATTTACATTATAAAGGCACATATTTTTCAACATAGTCATCATATACATTCAAGCATTTGTCACAGCATTTCATTAATTTACCAATTCCTTCCACATAAAACACAAACCACCTTCAATTTCAAACAATCAATCATAGCATTCAGAAGTTTCTTACTGTGCCCCAAGCCACTTCAACATGCGAGTGAACAGATGATAATCAGTAGGAGCAAGTCCAAGCAGTAAGAGGAAAATGATTAAAAACATCCCATTTTGCACAAACGATTTTGATTTGGTCGAGTATTGTAAGGGCAAGCTGAGTCATGTGGGAACACAATGCCAGATACCAAAAGATCTTGAATTTTGTTCTGGTTGGAGCTTCTCAGTTTCTTCAAAGTGTTACAGTAAATCAGAAGTGATGGTGGAATAAATTTCCTTAATTTGACACATAAGATTCTTTCAGCATCCAAATACATAGTGGCCATAACTTTCCTTGCTAACAAAGTTTGAAGGGATTTCCTTGGTTAGTTAAGAGAACTAGTATGACTCAATGCAATTAACATTTTGTCTCAGCATTCATACATACACTACCTTATTTTTTTTCAAAATAATCATCACATACATTCAAGCATTTGTCACAGCATTTTACTAACTTACAAACTTCTTCCATATAAAACTATAGCCACATGCAATTCCATTCAAATTCCCTTCTATCTTGTTGTACTGAGCCAGAAAGTTAAAGACAGATCACTTCAAACAAATGTATGGATCTCAAAAAACACCACAAATGCAAAATATCTAGTAGCCTAATTTTCCAATGACTACTTCATACGAAAAACTATGATATATGTTTGGAAATTGTGAAAGTTTTAAGATTATTAATTGATAGTTCTCATGACCTTTATCAATTCTTTTCATGAGATCCTCAATTACTACAGATGATCTCCCACTCTGCATTTCATTATGCGAGAATGTTGGTTATTCCGAACATCTAAGCTACTATCTTCACTCAATGTTTTATCTTATACAATACATTATGTACAATGAATGTTTGTTACTAACAAAATATTAACCCCCCCCCCCAAAAACTTTATCATTCTATGCAATACGCACTTGATGGGTTTCTTAAGGTTAGCAGTTACTGTCTTCGGTCCTTTGAACTTGATGGCCTTGACCAATCCTGTATTCCTGAAGAAAAATTCGTACATTCGTTGGCTCGTTGTCTTTTCACTATTATCCGTATGGGATCATCTTCAAAGACCCATGTTTTGCTTCCTTGACGTGGTGGAACATCAAACAAATGGTATGTACATTTCATCACTCATTACAATTTTAAAAATGATGCAGTGGCCACCATCATTTAGCAATTTAAGGGTTTCTTTACTGATTTTGATATGCTCCTCTTTTTGGTGCTCAGTTAGATTATGGGGAACCCAATCATAAATGATATTTTTCATATATAATTCTTCATCACTAATTTTGTGTATGACTGCAGATCCAATCTTAAGTTCTTTCTGTATCATTTGGTAGGTGCAGTGATTATCATGCAATAACATTTTTCATATGGCAGACACATTATCAGGGATTACTGCCGACCGCGACCTTCCTGTGAGTTCTTCATTCTGAATAGAATTGTGATCTCTGCAAAATTCTTTAAACCATCTGAATACCATAGCATTACCATAGCAA
>BMAO01009891.1:0-18731 GCA_019973975.1 Trichonephila clavata | reverse complement strand
GCTTCTTTAAGTTCATCTTCATAGTGTGTGTATGTTCGTGGTATCCACTCCGAAAAAATAATTCTTTCGTTTCTAATTTGATTTTGTTAAGACTGACGATTTATTACAAATGTGATGATTCAGAAACTAAAAAATGATCCCGTAGAAAATACTGAAAAACTATACCATGTGACAGAGACAAAAATATATATAGAAGTTTAAATGAGAGCAACTTTATAGAATAAAACCTACTGGAGCGAAAGAAAAAAAGAGATTTACTGATGTACAAAACGCTAAAAAAGCTTTTTATTGTTATCCAATTTAATTATTTTCAAAGAAAAAAAAAGAGTTTAACTGATTCAGGATGCCTGATTGCAAACATTTGAAATCTCTCGAAGAAAACAAGTTTCAATTGAATTCTGTGGTAGCGTTAAGGTATCCGACAACTTTTTTTTAAAAAAAAAAAAAGATATGAGGATTTTTTACCGTTCTTAGATTTGTTTAGTACATTTTAAGAAAAATATGCTAAAGTTAAGAAGAGAAAAAGAAATTATTATTATTAAATGGGAAAAAATTGGTAAAAACTTACAAAAAATAACATAAATGAACCCCCCCCCCCAAACGTTTATGAACAAGTTTTTTATTTTTCAATTCTTGTGCGTTTCTATGTTATTCACTTTTTGAAATGATCTTCAGGATAAAAGATATTTTTAATTTTTAAAAAAAATTAGAGCACTTTATCTTAGTTATTATGTTGAAATTGCTTTAAAAAAACAGTGGGACTGTTTTATAAGTAATATAAGGGACTGTAAATTTTGTAATAAAACAGTGATTGATAAATCTGAAGGTTAAAACACTTCTACTATTATGAAGAACATATAGAAAAAATTTCACAGTTAATTATTTTCAAAACTTTTTGAGCAATCACTGGCCCCGTTTGAGCATTTTCAAAAAAAAACAAAAAAAATATTTCGAGTAAAACGCGATTCAAAGTATGACATCTTACTTAAAGTATATGGCATCTGCTTTTATTAAAGCACTTGTAGCAAATGTTCTAGTGACCGGAAAATAATAAAATTGATATTTTATAAAGCTAATAAGACGACCTATAAAAAAGAAGTATAAAAAAATTGTCAATTTTTGCCAAAATCCACAAATTTTATGGGAGTCGGATACCTTGATAACAAGATCATCCCTTATTGGAGTACTAGATGTTGGTTTGAAAGAACATGTTGAACGCGAAGCTGAGTATTGATTGAAGATTTTGAGAAGAACTGTTGCTACCACATCAAATTACTTGCCTCTCAATGATTAGATTTCCATGGATTCTCTGAGGATATAACCAGTCGTCATAAAGAAAATTAAGTTATCTTGTGTATTTGGTTGAATTTGATGACTTATTAACCGAACATTCACAACAATATGCAAATAAAGGAAAAGGGTCACTAAGCTATCTATCTCACCAAATAAGCAATGAATTCCTGGAATTGATGAAAATAAAATTTCTAGAAACTTTCATAGAAGAAATTAAAGAAGCCAAATACTTCTCTATTATTGTAGACTCCAGCCCAGATATAAGTCATCAAGACCAGCTTACGTTTATTCTTAGGTATGTGAATGGCAATACAGTAATTGAGAGGATTTATTCAGTTGGAGGTACACTGCCGGATATTTAACAGAAATAGTTATAATTGAAATTGAATGGGTTAGGATTAGATATTGAAAATCGTCGAGGACACAAACGTATGATAATGCCGCAAATATGTCGGGGTGTTATACAAGAGTACAAACAAGATTAAGACAATTTTCACCTAACGCTATTCATGTGCTATGTTTAAACCATTCATTGAATCTTGCGGATAATTTGTGTGCGAGTCTAGCTTGGAAGTAGCTGACTATTTTACAACTGTTCAAAGTATTTACACGTTATTTTCAATTTCCCCTCAAAGACGGAACTTATTGTAAAGCTATAAATGTTCTGTGAAACGATTGGTTGAAACAAGATAGTGTGCCCGATTTGAAGCAGTAAACGATTTTCATAAAATTTACAAGGCAATATTTTTTTTCAACTAAGCAATAATACAGAAGAGAAACCTGCGGTTACAAACAAATCGAAGGCTCTGTACAATAAAATGGATACCTACGAAACAGCTATATTAACATCAATTTGGACAAGGATTTTGGAACGAGTGAATGCAACTAGCAAAACTTTACATTTCGTGAACTTGGAGTAGAACTGATAACTCCATTGTTGCAGAAATAAGAGAACACAATCTTTAAAATATCTGTTGATATTGGTATTTTACGTTTCGTCATTTTTAGAATTTTTATTTGTATCTGAATGAACGCGTGTTACATCACATAATATTCTAAAACTACAGAAATCTAAATAAGATATTTATTTCATGTCACCGAAATATTTAAAAAAAATTTAAACCCACATTTTTACACACAAAGTGTAGTATTATAAAAAAAATTACCTCTAATTAATTGTAGATGCAATTTATTTAGATTTATGACATTATATCGCTTTCAAATTGGTCACACGTTTTCAGGGGTCGTTTTAGAATTTTTGAAACAAAAGTTTACAAGTTCAGAATCGTTTAGAAAAACAAATTATATTGATATAATCAGATCATGCTATCAAATATATCTCTTATTCAATATTTTGAATATGCATTTTAATTACTATTTTTATTTCATGGAATGCATTCAAAATGGCTTTTTATTCATTTTTGAATGTATCCTTCACTTTGAAAATGACGTTTTGACATTTAGTATGTTACAAAAATAGTAATTTTCAGAGATTAAAAGAGAAAAAGTTAATATCTTAAATTTTTAAAATTATTTGTGTTGAAATAATGGAAGATGAGAGAAATTGATTTTTCTAGATAGTATAAAATTTATGCACAGAAAAAAGACAAAGAAACTGAGTCATTAAGAACAGCACATAGCAAAATGTTTAAAATCTTAAGGGGTATCCGACTACTTGTGACAACTTTTTTCTTTAAAAAAATGCAAATATGGGGAATTTTTTTGTTTTGTTTTTAGATTTGTTTAGCACATTTTAAGAAAAAAAAATGCTAAAATTAAGATGAGAAAAAGAGATTATTATTAATAAATGGAAAAAAATGGGTAAAAATTTAGAAAAAATAACATAAGCGCGGCTCATTCTGTACCAAAAGTTTATGAACAATTTTTCAATTCTGATATGTTGCTATACTATTCATTTTTGAAATGACTTTCAGGACAAGAGATATTTTAATTTTTACTAAAACTAGAGCACTTTATCTTAGTTATTATATGAAATTGCCTAAAATAACTGTGATTATATTAACATAAGGGACTGTAAATTTTGTAATAAAACAATGTTTGATAAATCCGAAGGTTAAAACACTTCTATTATTATACTGAACACACAGAAAAAATTTCAGTTAATTATTTTCAAAACTTTTTGAGCAATCTGGCCCCGTTTGAGCATTTAAAAAAAAAACTTTTGAGTAAAACGCGTTTTAAAAAGTATGACATATCTTACTTAAAGTAGAGCATCTGCTTTAACTAAAACACTTGAAGTTCTTGTTCTAGTGAACGAAAAATAATAAACTTGATATTTTTATAAAGCTAATAAGATGGCCTGTAATATAGAATCATAAAAAATTGTCAATTTTTGGCAAAATTCACAATTTTAGGGTAGTCGGATACCTTAAAACAAATAATACCGCTGCAGAATTATAAAAATGCGTTTTACAAGAGGCAACTTTGGACTTTTACGGAACTTTGGCAATTCAAAACAAAAAGTACCTAAACTAATGCTTCAGAATTTGTTATTTGTCCTTCCCAGAAAGATTTTTTTTTTTTAAAAAAAGAACTTTAAAACTATAAGCAAATTGATATTTAACTTTAGAAAACTGTAATAATTTTTACTTATTTATGAATGAATGATAAAGAACAGTGTATTAGATTTTGTATCAATTCCGAAAACAAAACTTTCCATATCACTAATTACACACAAACTTTAAGAAACGAATTTGAAAAGAAAAAGGCACAAGGCTTTTTTTTAATTCACATCTCTATTGCGTCTGTCCATACGAAATTTATTGGGATTTCCCATTCAATAAAACTTCCGCAAATGTCATTATTCAAAAAGAACGAAACGGTTCAAACCAGAAAAAAAAAAGGAAAATTAGACGTTTAATAGTAACACCAATAAGACAAGGAAGATAATTGTGACTTTCCATATATTAGAAAATAGCTGTGCATGATTTTCTTCGGATTTGTGAAAAGGTTCTAACCTTCTGTCTTTCACAGAATTACCTTGAACTGTATTGAAAAAAGTGGTGGCACCACGTTTTATTCTGTTCGTCGACCCTTCGGCCATAAAGTAAAGAATGTGTGCATGTGTTTCTTTTTTTCCCCTCTCAGTAAAAAAAATCAAGGATACATGCAAAGAAAAGTGACTGTAATTACTTTTCTATTAACACTATTAGCGAGCTTTCTAAGTAACTTCAGATATTTTATTGTTACCTTTCCATATAATTTTCTCGTTACTACTGTTGTTGAAAGAACATTTCTAAGGTAAAAAAGAACAATTTCCATATAGAAGAAGCATTTAATCATATAATATAGAGAGCCACACTGAATGAAAGCTACTATTACTCATATACTTAAAAAGTCATCTCTTAGTGACAATTAACAAAATCATTGTGATGTGATAAATTTAAAATATTCTCAACTGTTAATGTTTTCGCCAAAAAAAGTAATACTACTAGTATTTTAATATAGAGAAAATATTAGGTCTTATTAATCCATTAGAACAAACTTTTTACTCTTGTATAACCAGTGTTTTGCCTTGATTCCATTATTTCTGGAATTTCTCAAAAATAGCTTCTGATGAACGATAAAAGAGTATAGTAGATTTTTTTTACTTAAAAAAGACAATAATATCATATGAAAAATGTGGCATTGAGTAATTTGAAGCATACCGACCAATTAAAAGCTACATATTTTTTATTCCCTAACAAATATAATTTATTTCAACAAATTTAATGTGAACCAAATACGAAAAGGGACCTAAAAATAACCGGAATTTATTTTTTATTTTTCATTTAGCATTTCTATTGAACTCTACGTTAGTCCCCTCTTCAAAGTATTGTACATGTGCGAGCCACGACACTTGTCCCAACGCCTTTGCCACAGCACAAAGCAGTTCTGGAACTCTTAGGGAGGGGCAATTTTACGTTTTCCACTGGATCGATACTTGCTTCGATTCTGAATCGTATCATGCACCAAGACTCATCCCCAAATACAATTCTCTTAAAAAAATTTGGATCGTTCTGCACTTAACAATCTTCAAGTCGTGGCAAACATTAGCGCGGTTTTCTCTTTGGGATCTATGGGCAGGCGATGAACAAATTTTGCAGATACACGTCTCATGGCGCAACCATCGGTTAAATTCTTTGGACCGTGTTCCATGACTCATTCGTTTCCTCAGAAACTTAGCCAATTGTCTTTCGACAATCTTCATCAACGGCACGATTGATTTTGTCAATGTTTTAATCATTTCTTCCAGTCAAAAAAGCCGAGTGGTCTAGGCATCGGATCATGGCTAGCATGTCATGGGTTCGATCCTAATACCACTGAAGATCCGCCGTGTAGGGGAGCGATGCACGTTAAATCTGTCGAGAGCTCAAACGTCCTCCCGTTGGTGTGGTGTGGTAGATAGGAGAGGGGGTGCCAGCTCAGGTGTCGTCCGCGTCACTTGACCATGGTTCAAAATTACACGGACCGTCGCCAAAAGCCCTCGTGTTGCTGATCAGTGCGACGTTAATATTCTCTCACTCTCCAGTCAAAAAACGCCTTGGAAATTTGTAACAGGAAAAGACGCCCTGCCGGATTTGAAACAGGAAAAGCGCTCGTTGACCTGTGATTTTCCCAAAGTATCGTCGTTAAAGTTTTGCAGAGGTATCCCAACATTTTCGGCTGCAGTTCTCCCTAGCAGAAAGCAAAATTTAACTCAAACTTTTTGCTCTTTGTAGTCGCTTATCTCACTAATCGCCAAAGGGTTGAAACAGGAACGTACACAACAGAACACCACAAGCAATCCACTTAACTCAGACTGATGCCAGCTCAGTAACGGTCGTGGGAGACCCCTAACTAACGCTACCTAACACCGAAACTCGTAACAACATAGCATTCATGTGCAACAGTTCGATTCCGTTTATTTCTGGATCCTCCTTGTATGTGTGAAATTTCATAAAAAGTACGCTTTTATGTAATTAAAATACTTTAATAATTTTAAGAAAAAATTATTCTTAAATATGTTTTTAATTATGATAATTTAATTCCCTCGTCAATCTTTTCTACAAGACAATTACTTGTAATATAAAAGATAGACTTGCAATCGATAAATTAAATACCACTGGAAGTACCAATTAACAATTGTTAAGCTAATTTACATTTAAACTCTTTTGAAACTAATATAAATTTATCCCCCCCCCGATATATACTAGGTGAGTGAGTGAATGAATATTAACGTCGCACTGTTCAACTACACGAGGGCTTTTGGCGACGGACCTCGTAATTTTGAACCATGGTCAACCGATATATAGGTGATATAATCCTTTTTGAAACGGAAAAGTATTTCAAACCAAATGTAAATTTTTATCCAGACTACCTTAATTTTATTCAGACTAAAAATAACACTGATGAAGCTAATTTCAGAAATATTAAAATGCTTTTATCAAAATTTTCAATGTTTAACTTCTTAACTGCAGTTTCGGTATGATTGTAGAACCTCGTCTATTACGACAGTCACTATGTGAAAAGACATATCAGTTCTTCAAACTTTATTATAAACTCTTTAAAACAAAGTTTTCAAATAATACCTGTTATATACATAACAAATATTCATGCAATCTTTAAAAATATAGAAAAAAAAATTAAAAGTACAATATTTTTTGAAAAAAATGTGGATAACCTTTAATAGCTTTTAAAAGGTTCCACATTTTGAACCTTTGAGTTGAATAAATTTAGTATCATAATTACCAGCTCGAAATGAGCTAAATTATTGGCCGTTAATGCATTAATTAAACTACTCAATTATCATAACAATTTAATTTCTAAAAAATTATTGAACCCAATCATTACTTCCACAGACATTTGGGAAAAACTGAAAGGGGCACATTATATCCACGGTGCAAACATTGCATACGTTTTTACATGTGTACACAGCGTGCTAAATAGATCAATAATTATAATTTAGAACTGATATAAAGACCTTGCAGTATCCCTGATGCCTTAATCTAAATTTAAAATTACGTTACACAGAAGATTCTTTTTAAGAAATTGATTTAAAATTTCATTTTTTTAGGTTTTGGGACATGAGAAGCCCAAATATACAAAATATTTAATATGTTACAGTTCACTTTTTGTAATTCTTTTTGTTATATACAATAAAATACGTAGAACACGAAAAAGCTTTAGACGAAATATCGGTTAGCACGAAATAATGCAACGGTCTCATCAAACTACTACGTATCTTCATGCATTTTATTTTCTCTTAAGACGAAGCGAAAATCGCTTAACAGGAAAAGATTTTCCTTCTAGATAATGGAACTGAGCCGACATTTAATGAAATGTTTGAGAAAGTTTCCGTGTTATTGAACTGCCCTACTGTATCATTGTAAGAATTCTTTGCAGTAGATGTTATAATGCGCATACAGCTTCAATTATGACCTACAAAGGCACATTTTGGAGTTATTTCAAAGCTCAAAAAATATCATTGATGCAGATTCCGATGACGAAAATGAAATGAATGATGCAGCTCCTGTTCCCACATCATCCGAAAAGAGGAACATCATGAAAAGTATGCGCAGTTATTTAGACTCATTCTCCAATGGTGAAATTAATAACAAAATGGACGACATCGAACAATTTGTTGACAGTTTGATGCTAAAAGAGGCAATGCAAAGAAAATTATATCAGATTATTTTCCCAAAACATAATAAATGTTTGTTTTTTGTATTAAATTTCATAAGTTTTTGTAAATGTTTTTGTTTCATTAATTTTTGTGAAATACATGCATATATACACATATCTATGTAAATAAAAATGTACTCAAATAAACTTAATTATGTTGAATTAATTGTTTTCTTGCAAGATCCTTTAACACAAAATTCTTTTAACACGAAAAAATATTTTAGTCCTCACAGTTTCATGTTAATCGTAAACAATTTTCAATATAGATATACAATTAATGTTTTAATAATAATAATACTTTTCAAATTTTTTGCGTTGTTAGAAATTGAAGAAAAAATATCTGCATAAATCAAATGAAAAGGCTTTGAAAAATATTGAATTGAAATTATTTTATCATAAAATAATTTAAGCATAAGATTAACATAAAGGGGGTAATTTTTTAATCCCTCTAACTCACATATTTACTAGCATATGAAATTTGAAATGGGGGTAAATGAAAGAGAATCAGATGAGCAAAAAAAATTGATTTTAATAGGGAAAAATTGGTTTTGGATGCTCATTAACAGTATAAGTTAATTTAATTATTAATCCATATTAATAACAAATTGAATTCCTTGTGATTCATTGACAGTGTTTCAGTTTTGTTCAGGAGCAACGAAAACAATAAAAGTTGTTAAACAATGACCCCTTTTTTATGACGACACAAGTATATTTATTAGATAAAATATTTATTTATTATTAGTAAGCAATGAAAGCTTAATAGCTACGTCTTGTTTATTCATCCGAATTATGCGATTATTTGCATTAATGAACTCTGACACCTTTAAATGTACTCTGTCCACTTAAAATTTTTAATAATAATTACATTCATTCAAGGCCACTCAGTTCTACAAGATCGTAAATTTTTTAATATTTTTTAATTTACTGCTATGTTCCAGCATTACCTTCCATTTTTTACGTGTTTTAAACTTTTCAGGCTTTCAGTATTCCACACACTATACGTTTTATCATAAGTATACTTCAAACTGTAATTTCATACACTGATAATACCTACTTTGCATAAAGACCTTGTGATACGTCGCAGAGCAAATACACATACGAGGTTTGCCCCTGTGATATATTTCATTCTGAAAACGAGACGAGGAAGAAATGTTTCAAAAGCCAGACTATATTCAATGAATATCAACTGTCTGCGTTTTCCAGAAACTCAAGTACATTCTGTAGAAAACTACTGAAAAAAAAAACCTTCTCAAATAAATCCTTTTCAAACACTTCTCACAAATAACGGCAGCAGTCACTTGTTAATTTTCGAGTTCCCGGAAGTTAAATGACCAGAATATCTGTGCTTTTACAGATGTCACATTTGTATCGCTTATTGAAAGGATGGCATTATACACTGATTGCACTTTTCGTATATTGTGGGAAAAGCAAGGTCATAGTTGTCTTTTTTTTTACTAGGTGACTTTTCAATTTCTTCTTCCGAAAATATATGACTTTCAAATGATTTAGATCAAGCAATTGATCTATTTTTCTTTTAAATTAATGAAAAAATATTGCATTCATTTTTTGTATCAACCTCCTTGAACGATAGTAGCTGCATGTGAAATATATTTACCATGATAACTGCAAGAAAAAAACTTGTCGATTAACTTTTCATTTTTAGATGTTTGTTTTTCTTCGATATAAATCGTTGGGTGGATGAACAGAGTGCCTAGCTCTTTCGAGCTTTAACCTCTAACCGTTAGGAATTTGAGTACTTAAACGTTACGACTCTTGCCCTTTGTTAATTAAAAATACTTAATAAGGGAGATAAACTTTAAGTAAAATAATAAAAATAAGACTTTAAAAATATGAGAATGCATTAAGTGCTTGAAAAATAACTTCAAAATCAGTGCAAAACACTGAAAATGAAGGCAAATTCAGATCAGTAAGTGGGTCGTCTGTATAAAGTAAATTTTAATTTTATTTTATTTATATAAATCATAAACATAAAACTAGTACAAAGCATAGGCACTATGACAAGTACGCTAAAAATAATTTGTTAAATAGATCTATTTTTTTTTTTGACATAAGTCATTTTTATTCAGTTCAGTTTATCCATCCGATGTTTTTTAATTAATCCGGGAGCACTCGATACTAATGTTAATGGTCACTTGGAGAATTATTTTCGCTGTACACGACAAAAATCATCATTCCAGCGAATAATTTAACTAAGCGAAAGTATGTATACCTACTTTTAAGGATTTTTCCATTTTTCTTTGATAATTTGAGAAAAAATATCAATTAAACTGAACTAAGAAGTTTCAAATGTGCGTGACTTTGATAAAGGAAATAAATCACAGACGCTTTTCGCTAACATTTACAGAAATATTATTTGCAGGCAAAATTGTCATATATTGTTCAAGTTATTGTAGTTTTATTGTCCTTGATCAACAAATAGCGTGTTGAACTTTCTCTTGCCTGTGTCTTTTTTACAGGACGAAGAGTGTCTTGTGGCACACTTGTGGCTTCATATTTTTCTTGATGAAGCTCTTTAGGTAGCATTTGAAAATTTTCCTTTCAACTCAAACGTTTCATGCTCATCGTAAATTCTTCCCTTGCTTGATCAGTTTCAACTTCCTTCAATAGAGATCATGTGTCCATTCCTTTTTTATATTCTGATCATTTACATTTATAAATCATAATAAGTCGCACAAAGCAATCAAAACCACTCAGGAGTAAAATGTAGAATGTGTTCATAGAAAATATTTTGGAATAAAAGTGGTCACGCCGGGAACTCAGTCAAAACAAGCACCTTAGGATTGTAAGAAAACGTTTGCCACTCCCAAGAAAGAGGGAGACATGTAACAAATACATTTTAGTTTCTATGAAGATTATCATATAAGCGGGTACTGTCAAGACCATTGATAATTAAATAATTGGTTTTCCCAGAATTAACGATTTCGTGGGCCTGGGGTGACTCTGTGCCTCCCACGACCGCTCCCAGGTAAAAAAGAAACTTTATGGGAACTAGCTACTGGAATATAGCTACTATCAGAGTAATAAAAATACTGCTCACTATAGTGCCGATATCTTTCAGTATTTTCATGAAATTCAATTTTTTTGGCACAAATTGCGCTGTATAATTGGCTACAAAAATATGAAAGAAGAGTCGGTACTGTATTATACCATCAACACATTTCGCCAAATCAAACGACGTCGCCAAATGCCTCGATATGCAGCCAATAGGGGAAACCGTTCCAGGACATGTTCAAACTCAATAGTAACAATAAGGATAAAATTTGATGGTATTTTTTTAATTGGCGTTGTCTTTTCGCCTGGCGAAATCGGTCGATGGTGTAATATGTATTGCGCATACGCATGTCTCACTGAATGTCAATACTTTGCATTTTAGATTTTTTCATGATATTTCTCTTGTACTCTATGGTATCAATAGTACTCAGGTCACCTCTACAATTTCAATAGCTCAACAGTATGTTGATGGCATCCTGTGAGTGGTAGCGTTCCTCTTTACGACTCGTCTTTCTGAAGACATTTTCCAATAAGGTAATTCCAGGTCCCATACAGCTCACATATCTCTGAATTGTCTCCAAGTTGTTTAAACTCTTCTTTTGACAATAAGATCGCCAGACCCTTCACCAATCGGATATGGTTGGCCACTAGATTCAGACATACCAGATATCGCACATTTGCAGCAGCAATGGAAGAATTCTTGTGTGTGATATAACATATCTCATGGTAAGGTTAGAAATCTTTATCACTCTTTTTTTCAACATGCACAAGTGTACTTCACCACCAGACGAACCAACACAATTGATTATTGAATTATACAATGTACAATTACAGTAACCAAATATGGGTCTTACGACTTTGAATTTTTAATCAGTTCAATATCTGTGTTTGGACTTTACAAATGTTTAATTTAAAAAAAAAATAAAAAAAGAGTCAGTTTCTTTTATAGTGTTTAGTAGGGGGAAGTATTTTATTTTTACAGAAGAGTGTATTTGTTAATGTATCATTTTTAGTTTATGTAATTTTTTTAAATGAATCAAATTTTGCAAATTCCTTCACTTAGAGTTGCTTATTATGTAATGTAAATAGATTTTCAAATCTTTCTCAAATAAAAAAAAATGGTTACAGTAGAACGTCGTTTATCCGAATCAATTGGGACCGGACACCGTTCGAATACGCGATTGTTCGGATAACCGAAAACCGAATGCGATCCATGCAGTATATGAAACCGGACACTATACGAATATTGAAAATCATCACATGTGGGAAACGTGCTTGAAGAAAAAACGAAATAGATGCAAAATGTCGCAATTTAACCTTTATTGTTTAAAATAATCACTTACTTTTCGCTGTACCATTGTACACCTTCATTTCTTCGCTGCAAGGTCTCTGATTTTCTTGAGCAGCAGTAGTTGAGTAGGACAGCACTCTGATAGTTCGTACCACTCCATAGCTGTCTCTAATGTAGGAAACGCGTCAGCATTTGATGGACCCTTGCTACTTTCATTGTTGTCCTCGTCTTCATCCGTTTCATCGTCGACAGGGTCGGATTCTTCTTGCACGGAAGTCACAATCTTGTCATCATTTAGCATTTGAAATCCACAGTCTTCTGCATTGCATGCCATTCAGGTTTCTACATCTTCATCGCATTCCTGAAATCCTGGGATCGATTGGACAATGTCGGTCTCTATGTCCAAGACGCAAAGTTTTGTCTCTATGTTCAAGACGTTGCGCTTCCGTTTTGAATTTGAAGCCATAGCAGTTCACAACTCAATTAAAGAGCACGTATAGATCCCCTCACTTGGAGACAAACTGACCTAATATTACGTGCAGATGTTTACCGAATCACACAACTGAAATTCCCCAAATATCTCTCATTTTGGGTTTTCCCGTCACCTTTGGCCTCACGCGAAACAACTGTTAGGCTTTGCACACTGTTCGAAAACGTATTCATATACAGTACATGTAGTTGACAAAAGAAATTGGTTCGGATATTTGACGCTCTGGATAATAAACGTTCGAATAAACGACGTTCTACTGTAATTTCATAATTTAACGACAGATATCTTGAATCGTTGTATTCAAAATATATTTCTCTAAATGTAACTATCTCTACTATCTTGAGAGATTTGTATAAGCATGCACAGACAGATAACAGTGAACATTGATGTATTACAGTTATTACGGTTATTGTGGTTATATCTTCGATTCATTTTCAAGATTAAAACTTATCTTTCATCATCTACGAGAGTTTTATTTAAAATCCCTAACTACATTTATCCAATACAACTATTTAATATACTTCCAGCACTTATCCATGTAACCTTGATGGGTTTTTTTCTATTTTTAACTTTTATTTCAGGTTTAGCAAGCTTTTTTTGTCTTGGAATTAGAATTGCATCAAATATTTAACTGTTTCATAATTTATGTAATCGACTCTTCGCAATGGAACATGCTTTTGTTTCAAGAAGGGGGGGGGGGGAGATGCTTTCTTTGATTTAAATGTACTGTAATCTTAATGACATGAGAAAAACATTATATCAAGAGAAAAAGTTATCTAAGAAAGTAAAATTTTTAAAATTGTTGATAAGGATAAAAGTAAAAATCTTTTTCAATTGAGAAATCCCATTTCAAAGCTACTAATAGCTTAACGCTGGTGGTATATAACCATAAATAAGGATACATCAGAATTATTCATATTTTATACATTTAAAAATGCACTTAATGATGCAAACCTAAAGCTTTTTTTTTTTCTGTAAAAACTCGATGTACCTAATTGACAAGAAATTAATGTTAATACGAAAACATATCATTTTCCTGTGGTAATTTAAATGAAAGTACTTTAAAATTAAGTTTAAAATAATGCATAGTAAAGAACATATCCTAATAAAATAAGTTTTTTTCCCTTGAAAAATTTAAGGCCACATTTAATAAAGCTTTAAAATTAATCTTCATGTAGAATCGAGTAGAAATACAAGTTATTGGGGGGAAATATATCTTACTGTAAAATCCGGCGTATAAAGTGTTCCATCGTATAACGCGCTCCTATACTTTCAAGCTACAATTTTTAATTTTTAGGTATATTCGCCGTATAACGCGCACCCCCTTTTTGTACGAAGGAACCTGAAGTTTACACGTGTAATACTGAAACATTATTGTAAAAATAACTGCTAAAAATAACTTGATCCTTTTATATTTCAAATGTAAGTAGCAAAAGTATGCATTCAAAAACAAATCAAAATTAATTTCGGAAATGTATTTTAGAATAATGCGCTGGTATTTTTCGTTATCAGACATTTCCATAAATTAATTGAAGATCATTCAAAAGTACAAAGTACAATGGATTTATGTAAACATTTTATGCAAAAAGGTGTACTTTTAATTTTACTTACTTTACCAATATGAAATTAGTATAATTAATACTAAAAATAAAATTACAGTACAAAGATATTTTTGAAAAATGAAAGAAAATGCTTTCTGATTTAATTTTTTATCATTCTTTGAATATTTAAAATATTTTTATGGGCCTTCTCATGTAAAAAAAAATATATTTACTTTTTCCGAGGAAAAAAATAAAATTAGCCCAATTGTCTAATATTTACATCATTTTAAAATATATTTAAGGTTCAAAAAAACTTTTTTTAAATATATTATAATTTAGTTTTAAGTTTACATCACATGGATTTATTAGGATTGCTTTCTTAGCAATTTTTAAAGAATGTTAAGGATACGTTCTATATATTTATTTCACCTTCAGAGCGCTTGAAAGGTTTATTAGATGTTTTAATAATCTGTGATTCAAGATTAAGTTCCATTTTAAAAAACAAAAAGAGTTAAATTTGCTCTTAAACAAGCAATTAAAAACAGTGGAATGTCTTTTACGTCAGCCCAGAGTGACTTTGCATATAAATATTTTTTTATGTGTTTTCTAGTGGTTAGTTTGTTTGGAAGCTGTTATTGATAGTAGCTAAATTGATAGTAAGGAAATAAATTATTTCTTTTTTTTTTATGAATGATATTGACCTCATTTCTTAATTATTAAATAAAAACTTCCAGATATTGTAAAATTGAAAATTGTGAGAAAGAATATAGTTTGGATTATAAATTTGATCAATGAAGATAAAGACGTTCGTATATATAGCAAATAAAAACATTAGACTTTCTTATTTACTCCCTATCTAAAAATAAATAAACTATTTTTCCGAAATAAAAATCAAAACTCAGTTATTGGGTGTACTTTTAAAGTTATTTTAAACATTATTTCATTTTCTTTTCCTTATTCCAAAGAAAATAAATAAATTCATGGTGGTTTATCATGGGTTTCATGTATCTGAAACAATTTTTTCCTGTGTCAAAAATTCAGCCACTTTTTAAAAGAAAACCTTTTTGACGATACGAAACTGATAACTACTTAAAACGTCAGCTCCGTGAAGTATAATCCATATTAAATTATTTAGGTTTGATTTCTTTAAATGAGAAAGAAATATCTATTTCCGGGAATTCATATGCTTCTTTTAGATAGTTATGCTACACTTTGTATATCTCTTACCACTTGTACGAAATTTTGACACCTGTTATAGAATGAAGATCACTCGGCAATCTATTGTAAACAAAAGATATTATATTCCCAAGCTGATCTGTTTTATCAGACGATAAATTAAGAGTTGGGTAAACACAATGTACGTCATGTATATTTATCGATAAATATTATTTTTTAAACAGAGTTTTCAAACAAATCGCATGTTTTTTTTTCTATAATAGTCAGCAAAATTGTTAGAATTTTTATCAAATAACAATTCTTAATTTAATTTGTAAGTTTAAAGTAAAATTGATATTTTTTTTATTTTCTTCAATGTATTTTTCTTTAGTTTATTTTTAATGAATTATCAAAATATAAATATTACCTCAGTTCATACACACATAAAAAAACAAAAATATGATTTAATGTTTAAAACACTTAACATTGAACTTTAAGTATTCCAGTATTGACATTTTAAAATGAATCTGAATAATTTTTCAAAACAAATTTTACGTTTATACTTGCTATTTTTAACATTTAGGTTAATGGTCATAGAAAAAGCATTTTAAATATTAAAAAAAATCGTTTGGAACTTTATTCGAAATAGGAGAAACTGCTTTGGAATTCATTTATAAATGAATAATTCGTTCAAGATTAGATCCGATCATTCTACGTGTAACAGATTAAATCGAATAACACTACTTACATAATCTATATAAGGACTTAATTTTAGTAAAGGATCATTCCAACTTCCTTCAAATAAAATATGAATTCTGGAGTTTTTTTCAAGTCTAAAAAGAATTTATAGAATTCTAAAGATTGAGAATTTTTCATTAGTTCTTGAAAAGAGATAGATTCAATAGAATAACACTGCTTATACAAAAGACTAAAATTTACAAGGAGGAGAACTTTATTATGGTAAGAAGCATTCAACTTCCTAAAAGTAAAATAAGAATTCTGGGATTTTAAAGAGTCTATTAAAGAATTTATATAATTCTAAAATGGCAATTTTTATTGATTCTTACTAAAGAAGAGTTATAGATTATTAGATTATAATACAAATTTTATTTTAGTTCCAATAGAACTCTGAAGATTCGTAAGTGATTAAATATTTAATGTCGAAGCCTCTCGTATGAATTTATTTATTGATGTATGATGAATCTGAAACTTTTATTAACAGCTTAAAATCTACTTTTTGTCTTCTTCATTGACAGTTAAGTGCATATTTCAAAAGACGAAAAGAATGGAATAATTATGATTGCATTTCTATTTAAATTAATTGTTTCCTTATCTGTATTTGATTATAAATTTTGAGTAACTTAAATAAACGATACAAAAACCGTAGCTTTTGAAGCTTGTGGCATCAAATAATGTGAGTAAAAAGTAGAAAAAGAGCAAACACTTAAGGTTTATTATTACATGTCTAGCAGATTTCTTTCCTTGATGAATTCATTAGCATTTTCCTCGTCCTTTTTCTTCCTTTTTTTGAATGTTATTATTTTGAAATTTTTAACTTTGAATGACCTTGAAATGAACTTTTTTTAAAAACTTTTATTAATATTTTCGTTTACTTTAATGTTAAACAATAAAATGCAATAAATATATTATTTTTATTACAATAAACTGAAGGGATTTAAAAATATTTTAATCAAATATGTATAGCAAAAAAAAAAAAAAAAATTAGAACAAAATGGGCCCATAAATGTTTTTCTATTTCAAGTATATGAATATTTTTAGCAATGAGAAATTTGTGTAAATAGTTATTAATAGTAATTCATTAAAAATAGGTATCTTAATTGTGTTTTTACTTATAGTTAGATTAATATAGAACACAGCTGAAAATATATATTTGATTTTTATTATTGTGTTATATTCCAATATATTTTGCTGAATGGGTAATAATATAGTGCAATAAGCGCATACTGTTAAAATTTATAGTATTGCATCCTTTATTACCCAATTCAAGCTTTGGCAACGTTTTGGGTTATGTGAAATTTCAATATTTTTAACAATATAGCTTAACTTCGAAATCTACATGGGTTATTTGTTCTTATTTGGGCATAAGTAACAAAGCTGCTGCATTCTACGGAATAAAAAGGTGTACTAAGAGCCAAATAAATAATTTTCTATTTTGAAAATATTTTAACGCGTTTATAATTTAAGAAAAATGTAAAAAACTAAATTTACATCACATACTGTTATTGTTCCAATAGCAAAAATTCGTGGGTAAGTTAACTGAATTAAAATTTAATTGCTGTGATGAAATTTTACTTTTTTCAGTACTTTAATCTAGCTGCAAAATTCAGTTACTTATTTTCACTTTTAAAAAAGAAATCACGAAAATATATATGTAACTTTTTTTTTTATCAAGGATACGTTTTAAATCACAGTCAATTAATTACATGATAGGGAATTATAATTCGAGAATTACATTAAAGACAGTTTCCGTTAGTACATATCCGAATACGTACAAATGATTTCTTTAAAAGTACCGTACTAAAACATTATATATATTTTAAGGAACAATACCAATAAATACTGATACTTAGCCAGCAACATTTAAAATAATTTATATAAGTTTTATAAAAATCACAATTATAAGTGAAATTTTAACGATTTTTAAAAATTCTTTAAAACAGTAAGAGAGAAAAAAATAATTTTATCACAATAAAATAAAAGTATTACTAAATATGCTATATACATTTATCTGAGGAATGTGCTAAAATTTTAATGTTTTATTTTAATAAAAACATTTTAGAGCTAAATGAATAAATATCATTAGAAATGTGACATATTTGTGAGGCTAATATTGCAAAACAGGCTATAACTCAAAAAATTTTCATGTAGTAACAATTATTTTGATACATTCCCTAAAAATCAATATAAATTTCAAGTTGAAAAGTTTCATTGAAAAACATTTATAGTATTAGAGTTATCAAACTAGCCATGACAGATTTTGAACAATTTAAATGCCCACTTTTGGTAGATTCAAGAGTTACATCTGATTTTTCTAATTTTATGTAATTTATTGTAACTTGGCCTCTGTACAGCGTAGAAACAAACAACATGTGTTTTGTAAAGCTAAAAGATTGCTATATTTCAATAAAATATATATATATATATATATATATATATATGAATTTGGGCAAAATTAAGCGTTTCAATGCTTTTGGATGCCTTAAAAATATCGTCGTCATAAGTGATGTTTCAAAGTAATTACTCTCGTTTTAAAGTGTTTGTTGTA
>BMAO01009890.1:0-145081 GCA_019973975.1 Trichonephila clavata | reverse complement strand
ACGGGCACTCAAGGGATTTTTTACATGCCGCATATCCATACGACATGAACGCTGTGGATTTTCTGCATCATGAAAATCCACCGACTTGGGCCGGGGTCGAACCCGCAACCTTAGGAGCAGAAGGCCAGCGATAAACCAACTACGGGCACCCAGCCGGGAGGGGGGGGGATCAAGACTTAAATTCCTTATGTTGTTGTGTGGAAGTTTAGACAGCAAGGTGCCTCATCGTCCTCATCGCTTGACCGAGGCTCAAAATTACAAGATCCATCGTCAATCGTTGCCTTAGAGGTGGACGTTAATGAAAATCGAATTAAGGTCCTGTACTAAATGTGCATCAATTGCTTCAAAGCTGCCCTTTAACTCTGCTTCTCTGACGGTTCCTGAAGAACACATCTTGTAGCAACTGCGTTATATTTTAACTTTTTAACTCAGTTTCGTTCAACGCGAAACTGAGGGGGGCTGAAAATATTTTTTCGTGTTGAGGGATATTGCAAGATAAAAAAAAACATATATTCAACGAAATTTAGTTTATTAGAGAACATTTGACTTACGTAGATGTGTATGTATGCATGTATTTAATATAAATCAATGAAACAGTAACATCCACAAGAACTTAATGAAATTTAATACAAAATTTTTCAACATCTTTTGAAAAACAAAACATTTTGTGAGTTTTTGGAAAATAATCTGTTATTTTTCTTTGCATTATCTTTTTCAATTCCTTCTTAAAGTTCACATTCTCCCTATATATATTTATTGATATACATCTTGTTCAAATTTTCAGTCATTTTTAAAATACTTTTTACTCATCCACTCAAGTTCAAATGCATTTTTTTAAACTTGTAGTGGATGACACTTGATGTTCACATACAGTTTTTTTCCAAATATTAATTCATTAATTATATTTAATTAATGAATAAATAGTAACAGTAACAAACAAAAATAATAGTTCAACACTATATATATAAAGGAAAATCGCTCGTTGTGTCCCTGTAGCGCAATGGACAGCGCTTTGGACTTCTTCTCCAAAGGTCGTGGGTTCGAATCCTACTTGAGAAGGCTTAATTTCTGAGAATGTGATTTCTTCTTATTATACTATTTATTGGAATAATTAAATTTAATTAATGAATAAAAATAGTAACGAACAAAAATATAATAGTCCAACACCATATATAAAAAGCAAAATGAAAAATTGCTAGGAAAATCGCTTTCTATTTTGCCATCTAATATTGTGATTCTGTCATATGTATATACATATTTATATCAATTGTAATTATTTAATAAAAAGTAACTAAAATAAAATTTTTCTTTGTTGACTTAAGTAGGAATTGACTTAATTTTTTTATATTACTTGTTTAGCATCAAATTGTCGACGTATAGTTCGATGGCGTCCATTTTTTTATTCATTTCATCTTTGGAATGTGCGTCTAAATAACTGCGCATACTTTTAATGATATTCCTCATTTTGGATGACGCTGAATTATTCATTTCATTTTCGTCGCCGGAATCTGCACCAATGATATGGAGAACATGCTGACCACTCCATACACTGCATTGTTTCATCTTCAAGAAAATTCTCCTCAAGACGAACTGTAGGATTTCTGGCATTAGCCTGCATTTAAAAAAAAGGAATCATCAATGGCTGCATCGTAAGGTACGACATAAGGTCTGTTTTGCATACCTTTGAGCCTTAAGAGTACCATTGCGTATGATATGCAGGTCTGTACGTCCGCCAGTCCATGCCATCAAACCACCTAGTTTGTAATATAATCTTTCCCCAACGAGTATTGGTTTATTTCAAGTGCCCCTTCCTCGCCATACCAATACACGTCTAGCGTCACACTCTAAACTGAATCCGTTCTCGTCCGTAAATAGTAAGTGACCGATCACTTTGCATCCAATCTCGATGTTCAGCAATCTACTTTCTTTGGTGTCTTGCTGTCAACGAATACACACCATTGGCCTACATACATACAGACCACGCGCATGCAGCTCATTTCGGACTGTTTGACTTGAGATCTTTCGTCCTGTTGCCAAAAGAAACTGTCTTTGAATCCGCGTGGTATTGACTTTTCTGTCTCGACGAGCTGTTTACCGGATATATCGGTCATTTATTTGCAGTGGTAACCCATGGACGACCTTGCCCTGACCGACGTCGAACCTGCCCTGTTTCATAGAATCGATTCCACATTCGTACAATGGCATTTATTGCCACTTTGACAGCATCCGCTACAGTTCTTTTTGTTTGCCCGGATTCCAGTCTCCCGATAATACATCAAGCTATGGATTCTGGTAGATCAGGTTGTCGTCTCATTTCCCATTCATTTTTTCTCAAAGGAACAGCCGCATTGTTGTATTTCCCCAAATGAAACAACATACAAACAACAGCTTCTATTGCACTTATTTCCTTTTTCTGGTTTTTGACACCATGTACGTTAATTTGCTATTTGTACGTTGATATCATATGAAGATGATAAAATAAGCATTTTTCCGTTAAATTCTAGGAATTTGTTCAAAGCTTGGCAAATAGCTAGCGCTTCTGCAGTGAAAATGGAATTGATCGGGTCAGTTTTGGCAAGCGAAGGAACAATTTTGCGTAACAACCTGCTACTGAAGTAATATGTTGGCTTTTAGATGCATATGTGGCAGTTATAAAATATTCCGGAACTTGTATTCGATCAATTCGTTAAATGAGCTGTTAATTTCAGGGATTGGTAGAAATTTTACTTTAGAAGCTGAATTCTTTTGTAAAAATTTTGCACAAGGAAGTTCTATAAAATAAATAGTAATAATCTATTCTTCGACTATATTCAAGCTTTGAAGATTCTTCTAACAGTATTTTTATCATCTCCCAGCACTGCTATGTTTATTGCCCCCGAGGTTTGAAGATGTAACGGAGAACATTTTCCATTTGAAATTTGAACGAGTAAACATTTTTGTGCCAACCTTCTAATTTTTTCAGAGAGAATTTCTTGTCGAGCCAGTTTGAAGAGAACAATGTTTGAAGTCCATTGAGGAAGGCCCAAAGTAATTAATTCTAACAGCTTTGGTTTGAATAATATTGAAATGTTTGAGTTGAGATTGTCCAACCATTTATGTATGATGGGACATGTGTAAAAAAAGGTACTGAAAGTATGTTCTATTATTGATTAGTTTAATAAGATTTTCAGCTCTCGAACCATTATGCTCTTGTAAGCCATACTTTTAAGAGTGTTGATCTTTTTCAGTGCTTTGTTTTCATTTGATTCATGATTATGACATTTCGATTAAGTTCCGAAAAATATACTCCTAAATATTTAATGAAGGAATGCCACGGAAATGGGATCCCAGCTAATAATATATTAGGAAATGAGAGTGGATCTTTTTGTTCGAGAGTTCTGCAATTGCACTTTTGTCTGGGCTTAAGTTTAATTGCCAATATTTACACCATTGATTAATCCTTTCCAAAGCATTTTGTAATTTATGACAAATTTATGTCAGGCGATTGTTGTGAGCAATGAATGAAAAATATCATCCACATATATTGAGCATTCGACTCCAGTTTCCAATGTTTTCAAAGAAGTCATACATATTGATAGTGTATGAAATCGGAGACAGAACACTGCCTTGAGAGAGGCCCTTGTTTTTTCGGATAAATGGCAACTCCTCCATCGAATTTTAGCAACCTGTAAGACAAAAATTCATGCATCCCAAAAGCTCTATTTCCCTAGTAATACCAATTTGCAAAATTTATAAAGGTTTGCCATTTATACAAACGGAATCATAAGCACTCTTTATGTCCAAGCTATTCCCCACAAAGTATTCCTTATTCAACTTTGCGTGTGTTATTGGAATTATAAATTAGGTAATTTGCTTCTCTGCTATCTTTAAAAGAAACAAATCTATAATGTTGATGAAGTTTTTGTTGTTATCAGACAGTGGGCAATTCGATTGGCTAAGATTCTTTCAAATGTTCTTAGAGAAAACCGATGTTAAAGCTATAGGTCGATAAGAGGAGATTTAGGTCTTGTCTTTGCATGGTTTGGGAATTATAGCATTCTTCCACGACATTGGACTGTTGAATTATCGGATAATTGTTGAAATAAATTAAGAATACCTTACATTCACTTTGATTTAATAGTTTCCGGAATGTAGCAGATATCTGGTCTGCACCTGCAGTTGTGTTCCTACCAGATTTTATAGGCCTATTCAATTCAGATATGTGAAAGGGCTTGTTGATTAAACTATTGTCTTGGGTAAAAAAGTCCAAAGGAAGTGGCTTATGGTTAAGTTATCGGATGCAAAAAACTCTGCAAAAAAGTGTTACTTAAATCTGAGGATGATAAATAAATCTATTGTAAACTTTTGAAGAAATTCAATGTTGTTTCGGGATTATTCTTCATGGAAAATTTTTTCAGGATGTTATACAAGATTCTTGGGGTTAGAAACATTGTTACAGACTGTATCCAGTACATTTTTTAGCTTTTTTATATGAAATCGAAGCTTAGGAGAGGGGAGGGGTGCCACAGCTCAGGTGTCGTCCTTGTCAATTGACCATGGTTCAAAATTACGAGGTTCGTTGCTAAAAGTCCTCGTGTAGCTGAACAGGGCGACGTTAATATTCACTCATTCATGAAATCAGAGCCGACTGAAATATTGCTTGTATCGAATCCATAACTATGGAGAGATATCTCGAATGGCCCTTTTTCGGAAGTATTTCTTGAGTTTGTAAAGGTTATGGCATGCTCAATTCCACCAAGGAGGGAAGCTTCTAGTCGAGATTTTCTATGTTTCCGAGTATTATTTGAAATTATAATAGCAATATTATCTGAGAGGTTGGGATTGTTATCGTCTCTCTTAAAGAATGTTGCTTTCGCTTGCTTTATTACTGGTCCACTCCTTTTATGATTCGTTTTGGCGGATTTTGAAAGTCAAATTCTGTGATGGTAGGGTAATGATTACTATAGAAGAAACTGTCTAAAACATGTATTACTCTATCCGAAGAGACATGAGGAGCAAAGGGTAAAATCCAAAAGAGCACTAACGCCAACTTCAACTTCTAAGCGTTGGAGTAACAGTATTAAGAAAAATAAAATCAGAATTCTCTCTCTCTTGTTAGCCATGCCATAAAATCATTATCATATTGAGAGATATGACTGGAGCCCCTCTCATCGGATGATGTAAGTCAGGGTTTCAAACTAGTGGCCCGGTCAATATATTGGCACGCAATAAAAATAAAAAATAAAAATTTCTCTTGAAATAGGAAAGATAGTAACAGAGAAGAGATGTCAAGTGTCAGGATGTACACTTTAAATTTTACTTGTTGTTTTATATGTGTTTAATATTATGTATTATATATATTCGAAATAAAATTACGCTTCTATGAATTTTGAATTTCATTGTAGCCCACCTTAAGTTAAACCTTGTTTATTTGGCCCAAGTCAGCCTTTGAGTTTGACACCCTTGATGTAAGTTAAAATCGCCTAAGATAAAAACTGGGTCCGACAAGGAGTCTAAAAAGGATTTAGTTAATGTAATACTGAGTCCCCGAGATGCATAAAAGTTTATCAGATAAAAGGATGATGATTTGTAGTACTAAAATTTTGTAGTCAAATAACTGCGTATGTTCGTTCAATGGGAATTAGTCCGGCAGATATATTTATCAGTGCTGCTATCAGCAGTTCTCCTCCTGGTCTGTCCAGTCTATCTTGTAGGAAGATGACCTTTCCTGGAAATCGTAAATTATCATTAGGCTTCAAAAAAGTTTCCTTTATTATCCATATATCTGTCTGCGTAAAGGGAGGAACCAAATAAGAGTTTGTTTTTGGTTCTCCTACAATTCCATTGTAGAAAATGCATAAATATGATATAAAAAGCAATATAATAGTTCAAAAATTTCTATCCTCCGCTTGAGGGAAAAAATCATATTTATAGTGTAGAATGCTTATCTACATTTTTAAGACAAAACTCCCAAAAGTCATGGCTAAAACTGCAATTTCAATCTAATGCTTTAAAGTTATCCAATATCAACATGTTTAGATGTATCATCTATGTTGTGAAATGTACTTAGAACGGATGCGTCAAACTTCTGTAACATTAAATTCGCCTCTTCCCCCCCCCCCCCTCCTGCCTGTGGAAGATGATTGTTCACTTATTTCTAGATCATTGCACTAATGTGTTGTGCTGTGTCCTAGAAATAAGTAAACATTGTTTCCATCATCTTTTACATTGAGTTCATTATGGCTGCAGTTAGTCTTTCTAATGCTGCCTGAAAGTTGGTTGCTGTAGAATAACTTTCTTTAAATTTTCGTCGTGCCTCTTCCAGAGCTATGTGATGATTGCATTTCAATTCAAGCACTTTTTTAAAATAAAAGTAGGAGAGTCGGAGGAATTGATTTCCTTTACATTTTATATATTTTGTGGTATTTATACATTGTCCGGTGTGAGACTTTCCCCAATTGATGCATCATGCTTGGTTTGAACAGAATCGAGTTGTTACATTGCCGGGGTTTGTCTATAAAGAGTTGAACTCGATGGATAAAAAAACTAAAGCGTGTGTGTGTTTTACACATTTTGGTAATTAAAACGGGATAAATTTTCTTTACTGCTGTTGTTTTATAAAGCGTCTAATTTCAACTAATTGAAAATAATTTGGATTTTTTAGCTCTGTTGCCACGTCTGCCAGATGTACAGTAGTTGGAATATCAAAAAGCAGGAATCGAGAAGTGAATCCTTCCCATTTAATATTAGCGTTTACTGGCATATTTAAAATTTGATGTATAGCTATTATTTGAGCAGCTCATACAGGTCCGAGGTGCTAATTTTTATTTTACCGCTTCGAGTCAAGTACATGTGTTCGTTATATTGTCATGTCTAGGTATTTTGCTCTTTATTTCAGCATGTTAGAGGTGGGGATTCGATTTAGGGATGCAAGCTGATTTTTCTCTGTTCAAATAAAATTGAGATTTCAGTAATATTTTTATTGCCAGATTGTAAAATTAGTTCCTGGTCAGTTTTAGAGCTCCTAAAATATCCAAAATCTGCGGCTTCTGCCATATTTTCTGTCATTATAGTGAATGTATCATAAATATCCGTTATCCGGAACCACGAATGACTCAGCTTGAGCCTCCGTCTGGTAAAATAAATAAGAAAAAAAAAGTTGTTAACTTACCAAAGTCCAAATAATAAATGAAAATATGTCACTAGTACCTCTTTCTTAAAGGTCTAACAAAATATATTAAACAAGAGGAAAAAGGAACAGAGAAAATTTTCCTAGGTCAAGCAGTACTCATATCTTTACTGTATAAAAATCCTCCTCCTATATATACAGTGGTGACCAAAATTGTGGACACTTCTTAAAATTGTTATGTTTTTTAAGTTTGTATGCTTATAGAAGATGTTGCATTGCACAAAATGCCAAGTATTTTATATCATTTTAAAGATAATTCGAAACTAAATTCAATGCAAACAAATATTTGCATCGCAAAAAAAGTTAGACTGCAACAACTATCGATATATAATAAATACTCATGATTGCAGTGTGTTATCAGTGCTTAGTGGGGTAGCCATTATTTTTTATTACAGCTTCCTATGAATGTTTCATTGAGTTGGAAATAGTTTTAAGCTCTTCCTTTGTTATTACATGATGCCAGGATACAATTATATCCTCAATTATTTCCTTTCTATTTCATGGGTACCTCATCCAGACAAGAGTCTTCAAACGGTGCCACAAGTTTTTGACAGGATTGAGGTCAAGACTATTTCCTGACTAGGATAACAACTCAAATGGTCTTAGATCAATACCACTCTTTCGATTACTTTGCTGTGATGCAAGGAGCAGAATCTTACTAAAAAATAAACGAAGCATTGTTAGTAAATAGAACCCTGATGGAAGATAGAAGTTTGGATGGTTACAATGTATTTTCTGACACTCAGTGTCCCATCAATGGCATGAAGACGACCAATACCATCTGCTTGTATGAATGACCAAATCATAAAAATATGTGGATATTTCACAGTCTCCTGGATGCACTCAGGGCTTAGCACATTTCTCCTATTCTTTGTCTTACATATTTTCGACCATCACTACTGAATAGCGATTTCTTAGTTTCATCCCTCCATATAACTTGTGATCACTAATCATTTGTCCAATTAATTAGTCCTTTGACCTCTGTAGTCATTTTTAGCGCTGCTGTAAATTGACATAAAGCTTTTTTCGTGGAATTCTACTTCTTACTCGAACTGCTGATCTTCACCTGGTTGTTTTTGAACTGACAGAAACACCAGCATCATTCAAATCACTTCTGACGGCCGTTGATGTCATTCTTCTATGTTGGAGACATAATAACTTTGTACTTTTGTCAATAACAGATTTGGTGTACCTTTTCCAGCTTTTTCCTGCTTTTTTTATTAAATTTGTCTCCTGATATTTTAAACAAAACTTTCAGTCTCCAGTTGTAGCTACTGAACCACCCACCTATCTTGCTATTTTAACATAGGAAAGACAACTTTCTCGTTTCACATCTAGGCTTCCAATCTACCCTTTTTGCTTCTTGACTAAATATCATTGTTGTCATGGCAAGTAAACAATCCTGACCTCAATCCTGTCGAAAAGTTGTGGCACCGTTTGAAGACTATTGTCCGAATGAGGTGCCCATGAAATAAAAAAGAACTAATTGAGGATGTAATTGTTTCCTGGCATCATGTAATAACAAAGGAAGAGCTTAAAACTATATTTTCAGCTCAATGAAACATTCATAGGAAGCTGTAATAAAAAATAAAGGCTACCCCAATAAGCACTGATAGCCCACTGCAATCATGAGTATTTATTATATACGATAGCTATTGCAGTATAACTTTTTTTGAGTTGCAAATATTTGAATTTTGTTTTTTGAATTGAATTCAGTATAGAATTATCTTTAAAATGATATAAAATACTTGGCATTTTGTGCAATGCAATATTTTCTATGAGCATACAAACTTAAAAAACATAACAATTTTAAAAAGTGTCCACAATTTTGGCCACTGCTGTATATAATATCACAAAACTTTTTTTCAATGTCCGCCGCTTTGGTAGAAATGGTCTTCTAAAATCATAAAAAACAAAAAAATCATAAGGAAACAAAATACAGTTCGCTTGTTTTCAAAACTTAAACTATAAAAATACGTAGTATTATATCAAGTCAGTTTTGTTTGTTACTTTATTACACCGAACAAAATATGTTTTTCGGCAGCCAATAATGGAAAATCTTTCCCGTATACTTTCAACAAAAATGATAATAATGACAGCATTTGGCAACGTTTTTCGATTTGGCAAAGTTGGTCGACGGTATAATACATAAATATCAAATATATATATATATATATATGTGTGTGTGTGTGTGTAAATAGAAAATAAAATCGTTACTTTTTTTCTCTCTAGGAATGTGATATTTCTAATAACTTATCGTGCACTCGCCGTATGAAACCTCAAGTAACAAATGAGAATAAAAATTTGTATACTTTTGGGAATTTATGATGGGGTAAGTAGTTTAAACATTTTCTTTATTCTTTTAGTATGTTCAAATCTGTTGATGAATATATTCTTTATAGTAATCATACGTGTTTGGATAATATCGTTGAGAAGCTGGTATAAATAACTTGTATAAGAAACCTTAAAATAAAAAGTCTACTTCATTAAATAAAACGTAACCCAATTCTTTTATTTCATTCGTAAGTTACGTTGTAATCACATATTTCAAAACAAAATGAACACTAATTTACATCCAAATAAATGTTGGCAATCGATAGTATATAAAAACTAAATCTTGAGACTGTTGCGGTATCTACATAAGCCAGTAACAGCATTAGGACAGGGGTGATCACTTTTGTCTAGTGGTCATGTTACCCGGCTTCGGATCCATAGGTCGCGGGTTCTATCGTCTACAAGACCAACAGCACTGTCTCAGAGTTGTAAAGTCGTTACCCCAAGTTTACTTAATTTTTGGGTAGCGAGAAGGATTACACAGCTTTAGTAAAATATTTTTTCTTTTCTTATAGTTAACGCCGGATTTACACACGTTCTGTGGTACCTATAAGATATATTTTTTGTAAATCTAGTACCCCTATTCTGGGTATCGTCGACTGTTGGGCTTGTTCTCAAGGGGTCTACAACTTGATATTAAAACTTGAAAGTCTCCTGTATTAAAAGAACACATTCAATACATGCATACACGATGTTACACATCTCTTCTTCACAAAAGCGAACCATCCTTTCTGAACACTTGTGTAGCAAGGCCACATATTAAACGAAAGATATGGACGGCTGACAACAGGTGCGGTTGGTCCATTGTCCACTTGAAGAAAGA
This sequence comes from Trichonephila clavata, assembly GCA_019973975.1. Lineage (NCBI taxonomy): Eukaryota > Metazoa > Arthropoda > Arachnida > Araneae > Nephilidae > Trichonephila > Trichonephila clavata. Next base: position 134,756 of record BMAO01009890.1, on the reverse strand, counting down.
AAGCTGTAAAAGTGTCTTTTCGCCTGAGGAACCTGAATACACAAAGAAGGGGTAGAAGAAAGATGGTCATCAAAGGGGCTACGTTTCAGGGGAAAAACGCAATGACAATACAACGCAAAACTTGTACATGACAGTGAGTGTTCGAATTGTCGAGAATTTTATAAGATAACTTCAAATTTTATCACGTGTTGTAGTCTGGCCACCCACAGATTTTACTTCGAAACATTGAGTGTACCAAAGCGTATTGTTTTAGTTCTAAATATCAAGAGTTTTTCTAGGAACTAAGCATATTCTTCGAATTTTCGAGAGGTTCGTATTATCGAGAGTCGACTGTAATATGTGTACATATATATCTTACGTAGTAAATCCAATAAAACACCTTTAGAATTATCTTCCCAGAGCTGTAGCAATTGTCGTTTCAAAGTCCACAATTTAATCTTATCAGAGGAATATTTATAATGTTGATTATGCATTACAGCTAGTAGAGGACATGTTGCTTATTAAATCTCAAATTATTGTAAATATTTTAAAAGTATTTCTTATGATTTTTGCTAGATAAAACTTTCTTTGTAATTATTATTTATTATATAAATAATTATGATCACTAACTATACAATATATACAAATAAATATATAAAGATCGCATGACTTAATTTTCTTGAATTTAACAACGTTGTTGTTGCTCTTCTACAGAAAATCTCTTGTTTCTTAACTTTTGGAATGCTACTTTGTACGGTTGAATTTGCAACAGAAAGAAAGTTAAGATTCCTTTAAGAATTGAAACGGAGAGAGAGAGAGAGAGGAGCCAGTTTCCGTTAGATAAAGTGTTTTATCCATTTCCGTTTCTACGCAAAGGAAATTTGAGCTATAAAATCCCGGAAGTTGATACTAAATACGAAAGCTGTTCTCATTCCGTAAACAAATTTTCCAGACAGCAATTCTGTGAATAAGTTTATATATAACGTTAATAGCCTTCTTTATCAAAAATGTATATCTATGCGTATGCGCGCACATATGTGTTTGTTTGAATAAAGTGCATATAATTCATATTGTACATGTGAATGGAGTTTAATTAAAATTATATGATGAGTTAATACAAACTACACAGTTATAACATGAAATTACTAGTTATTTTTAAAAGTTATTTATTATTAATGATTCAGTTTGTGATTAATGCGATTTAATTTGTGCAATATGCACACGCATAACTTTATGTGTAAATATGCTCAAAAGCAAAATTTATATCAAAGAAAAGTAAAATGTCTCACCAAACAGAACATTATTTCGCATAGAGCATTATTTTTAATCTTAGCATTTTTTTTAATGTATTATTATTATTTCTTGAACATTTTTTTTTTTATGAATCCTTGATCTTTTCTAATGTTTCGAGCTTCAGAAACCGATTTGAGTAATTTTACTGTATTTAAGAATTCTTTACGGGGAACAAGGGACAGGATTCGATTTCGTGAAAAAAAAGAGTAAAATAGAGATCAAGCTCCATCTCTTTTCCTGCTGACTTCAAAAACAAAAATACAATGAAAATCGCTTAACATGAAACTGAAGAGACTGAAGTATTTTTTTCGTATTAAAGAAATTTCTTGTTAAAGGATATTGCAAATATATATATATATATTCAACAAAATTAAGTTTATTAGAGTGCATTTTATTTGCATAGATATGCATATATGCATGCATTTAATAAAAATCAATGAAACAAAAACATTCACAAGAACTTAAAGAAATTTAATACAAAATTTTCAAGTTTTTTGAAAAACAAAATATTTATTGAGTTTTTGAAAAAATAACTTGATATTTTTCTTTGCATTGTTTTTCCTTAGCATCAAATTGTCAACAAATTGTTCGATATCCTCCTTTTTGTTATTCATTTCACCATTGGAATGTGCGTCTCAATAACTACGCATACTTTTCATGATGTTCCACATTTTGGATGAAGTGGAAACAGGAGCTGCATAATTTATTTCATTTTCACTGTCGGAATTTGCATCAATGATATTTTTTGAACTTTGGACCATCTCCAAAATGTATTTTGTCTGTTATAAAAAAAAAACGTGGAAAGCCACGCGATAGAAGTGAAACTTCTTTGTTGATGTTGGCCGTAAATGCAGGAATAGATCTAATTATATTAAGCTGCTGAGATAACTTTAATCAAATAAAATTCGAACTTCATTTATTGTATGAAAATATTTTTATTCAATTTTCTGCATCATCGTTTTTCAAGAAAGACACAATAGGTGTGTGGTAACTAAAGTAGGATATAAAAATCCTCAATTGTAGTCAATCAAGAAAATGTGAGAAAACTGCATCAATCGTGGTTCCGTGTATTGTTTTTCCTTCTCTAGAATTAGTATTCATTGTCAAATTCAGTGTCCGTTTCAAGAATTCAATGAGTGGCTTTGCTTTTTTTGAAGCAAAATTAACATTAAAGTCTCCAGTTAAGATAATCGGCTTTTAATCATCATCGGATCCAATGATTGCAGCAGCCTCTGATGTGTACAGCACTAAAACTTTATGGATAAAAATGATAAAAGCTGCGACAGAACTACCTGGTGATATATAGACTTTCGCCAGGAGTTGCTGCTAGTTTTGCTTTTTTTTTCTTTCACGAAACTCTTTTCCTCTTTCTGCATTTGTTCTAGTCTATCTGACCAGAATTTATTTTGATTCAATGGAAATGAAAATTAATAATATAAACTTAATGCATCGCTAACAGAAGTCACTGTGTTTGTTTACAAGACGCTATCCGTAGCGATTCTGGCGCGAACGTTAGTGACAAATTCACAATGCCCCAGACACTCCCGTAACGGGAAGAGCCATATAATGGTAATATTTTGGGTGCGTTTATTCGTTGAAAACGGAACGTTTTTCATAAAAAAAACTTTGAAAATACGCCACGCGAGTTCGTTACGAGAGTAGCAAGGGTATGACGCAAGTCACGTGGTGTACCCCCCCCCCCCCTCCCGCTCGCTATCTCCTCACCATGGCGGCGTTTCGGGGGGAGGGGGAATCACTACTTCCGTTCACTTTTTCACTGTTACGCAAAACTGGGTAAATTTCCCATTCACTCCCGTCTGCAAAGAAGTTTCACTTCAAAAAAATTGGGGTTGTACACACATTATGATCATCTACTGCAATGAATTCATTCGATAATACAATAGGACAGTCCAATCCAGTTAGTGTTTTCCGTATTTTGTTCGTTGCCAGAAGAAAAATCTTTTCGTATTAAGAGAAAAAATGCATGAAAATACATAGTAGTTTGTCGGGACCGTTGTATTATTTCCTGTTAACCGATATTTCGTAGTGTTAATATTTCGCTTTATTGACTGTTATTATACAACAGTGGTCTTCAAACTGTGTTCCACGAAACCCTGAGTTTCCTCGAGGCTTATCCAGGAGTTCCACGAGTGAAAATAAAAAATCGAAAAAGAAAATTATAAGCGTATGTACAAAATGGATTCACGTTTTAATGGACTGAATGAAAATTCCATTTCAGTAAAAATTAGGATTTATTTCCGATAGAACAAGAACGAGTGGATTGAACTATCAATGGATTCATGTTAAAATGCAGATATGATCAAGAAGATCTTGATTTTTTTGGTTAAAATTTCCCCGGAATACCTCAAATTCCTTCAAAGGCTTTTTAAATTTAGACTTCGACGGTTTGTGTAAGAAAATACAAATACCAATTACTAATTACAATGTATATGTAGCTGACATCCCTGGAGCACATATGATTGTTATAAATGAGTAAATTATGTTAACATTATATAATTTTTTTAATAACAAATGCAAAATGCTACATGAAATAACTTTAACATGCCGATTAAATATTATTTCAAGATATATTCTTCTAAGAGAGTGTGTGAAATAAGGTTCCCTCAAAACACTTTATAATTCTTAGGGTTCCGTGAGTTGAAAAAGTTCGAAGACCACTGTTCTACAGAAACTTCGTAATAAGAATTATTGATATTAATTTCATCTTCGTTTAATTTTTCAGATTTTTTTTTTTTATTTTTCTCAATCTATCTACGAATTTATTTTATTTAAGTTCAGCGAACAGATTTCTAAATTTTTTTTTTTTTTAATTATATACTTCTATGTAGGATATATTGGCAGGTCACTTACGTTTTTATAGCTTTTAGAATGAAAAAAGTTTCTATTCGTTATTTGTTATTATTTGTAAGAATCGGTTAAATTAAGTAGCACTGACAGCTATGGGCGAGTTTGGTCACCTTGGGAAATGATTAAAGAATGAAACTTGACACGTATGTTGTTTTCTCTGCAGTGGTGCTCTGCTTGTGGGAAAATTGAGTTTTACAGAGAAAGTTCACTTCCCAGCATAAACTTAAATAAGATTATGGGAACCCCCGAAGATGAGACCAGGATTACCTGATTGGCGACAAATTTGGCGAAAAATTAGGTTATCAAGGAACCATCGAGAGCTCATTGGTATCGATCCTTCTAAAAATTTCTATGAGGCTATATAAAGGTCGGTGAAGTTCAGAAGTCAATTGGTTGAGATTATAATCTGCTTGTGATATAGACTATGATCAGATATAAATATTTGACTGATTGTGATATAGATATTTGACTGTGATGAGACATACTACCTGACCGAGTTCCTGTTAGCGGAACTGTTCTAGAGAGTCGCTTTTGGAGCGCTGTAAAGCTTGTTTTAAACGAATGCGTTTTCAACTACTTTAAATAACTTTTTATAATATTTCTTTGGATATACGCGTCGCTTTATCTTCGTGTAGGCATTTGTTCATCCTTTGTCAAGTAATAAATCTGTTATTGTTCAAATACAGTGAAATACGTTTAACGCGAAAACGATTAAAACGAAATATCGGTTAATACGAAATAATACAACGGTCCCGACAAACTATTATGCATTTTCTTGTATTTTTTTTCTCTCTTGACACGAACGAAAATCGCTTAACTCGAAAAGATTTTTCTTCTGGGAGAGGGAAGATATTGAAATTGAACCGACACTTAATGAAATGTTTGAGAAAGTTTCTGTATTATTGAACTACTGTACCATCGGTAGAATTAGTTGCGGGAGATGATAATAATGTGAGTAAAACCTCAATTATGTCAGACAAAGACATTTTAGAGTTTGTTCCTAGCTCAAAAAATAACATTGATGTTGATTCCGACGACGAAAATGAAATGAGTAATACATCTGTTCTTACGTCCTCCGAAGTAGGCGCAGTTGCTTAGACGCACATTCTAAAGGTGAAATGAATAACAAAATGGATGGCATCGAACAATTTGTTAACAATTTGATGCTGAAAAGGGCAATGCAAAGAAAAATGTCCGGTTATTTTCCAAAAACTCAAACAAATGTTTGTTTTCAAAATTTTCAAATTTTGTATTAAATTTCATTATGATGAAACACTGTAAATATATTTTTGTTTCATTGGTTTTTATTAAATACTTGCATACACACATATCTAAGTGAATCAGTTGTACTCTAATAAAGTTAATTTTGTTGGATATATGTTTTTTGTGCAATATCCTTTAACACGAAAAAATATTTCAGTCCTCTCAGTTTCGTGTTGATCGATTAATTGGAGTCATCGGTTGTTTTTCCCTCCACACAATTTTGGAAAAATAAGTAAATAGAGTACAGATGTATTTTGCACCTTTATTGACATCATTCGTAATGTGTTGTCATGAAATATCTATACATATATGTAGCGGATTTAACACTACCAAATTATTCAAAAGCCATTATGCCTTCAAGCCGATAGTATCTTCACAAATTACGAGAATTGTATAAGCAAATACTTTTTATACATTTAAAGGGTAGAGTAAAATTTCTTGACATCATGAATCTTCTTTGAAATTTTCTCTTCTCTTCATCGATCTTTCATTTCTTACGTTGACGTTGAAAATATTTTAAGGCTGAAATCAACATTCAACATGAGCGTTATTAAATTCTGATAGACCAAAGGCCGGTGGACTTTTCCAGGCTACTCCTGATGTTTTTAAGGTCCAGTGGCGTAGGTATGGCCATTCTGTATTAAAATTGTACGTTTTATTTCTATATACTTGTTTCTGATATTGTATCCCTCTTTTAAAATATGACTGATAACTATTATTACTACAAAAAAATTGTCAAATCGAATACTGGAACAAAACTATGAGTGACTGCTAGACCGTGGAGAGAGGACGTATTCAATGCAGCGAACAGAGAATAAGCGTGAACCTATGAATCTTAAGCCGACGTATATGATTTCATTTGTTCGCTGCCGATTCCCGCACATTCGCGGGATATGACATAAACTCGAGAACCCAATCCCGTGGAAACGCGAGGCTCGGGATGATGTCTCAGTAGCCAATCCCGTGCTTTCGCGGGAAGAGCTGATCATTAACTTTTATTCTCCCCTTCAGTTGTGGCGTGTGGTGAAAAATTCATTTCAATGGCTGGCATTGTAGTGGTCATTTTTTCCCTTGCAGTGCAGTGAACGTATTAAACGTCATTGTTTACACATTCATCGAATCTTTTGCTTAAGTAAACTCAGTGGTATCGATTGTGAAAATCCGATTCTCCAGTCTAGATTTTGTGGGTGTTCCGTAAATATGTTTCTTTCAGTATGCGCGTCTTAGGTCTTACTGAAGGTGGTCACCTCAAATTGTCTTGGCGGTCCACCGGTCGTTCGCGATCGACTTGATGCCCATTACTGAGATAAGAGATTCTGAATTTTAAACATGTAAAAAAACGATTATTTTATATTATCTTAAAATGGTTCCCTTCCTGATGAAGGGCTTTTGTGTGTGACTTGTCTTGTTCGAGGTAGTCGTAATTTATACACCTGAAGTTACCCCAAAACTAAATTCTTAGAAAGTTTTAAATGGAAAAAAAAATAAGGCAAGTAAAAAATCTCTGTAGTTATTTTAAGTATTCTGTAAAGATATCTTATTGTGTGATAACAAAAATACTTTATTATAAATGTTTTTCTATTTATTTTTCTTTACAGTGAACTAGAAAAATTGAGTGAAGAAAACTTGGCCAGACAGCCAGAGGAAGTGTTTGATATCATTTGCAAGCTGGGAAAAGGGTGAAGTTATTTTATATTTGTATTTAGCTCAATACATATTTGTATGAGAAAAAAATGGCTTCGTAATTGCATTTGTAAATTCATTCAGTTTAATTATGTTTTACAGGAGTTATGGCAGTGTATATAAAGCAATGCATAAAGAATCCGGTCAGATATTGGCCATCAAACAAGTGTCTGTGAACACGGACTTGCAAGAGATCATCAAAGAAATCTCTATAATGCAGCAATGCGAAAGTCCTTTCATCGTTAAATACTATGGGAGTTACTTCAAAGGCAATGATTTATGGGTATGCTTCTAAGTTACATCAACATTTAATGTACGATTTTGCTAGTTCAAAATTAAAGCTCAAAAAACTTTCGTTTGTAATTTAATCCAAAAGAAAGAGAAAAGGGAATTTTTTATAGCTGTTATGCTACTTTTCGGTTAGCATGGCATAGCTGGACACCATGAATAAGAATATGAAATGAAATAAGAAAAAATGAGCTCAAAAATATTAATTAGTGAAGTAATATCAGGAATGAAATAAGTAAAAAATGAGTTTAAAATATTAATTAGTAAAGTAATATCAGTCTTACATACGAGTAAAAAATATTAAATGTAGACGATTCAATCTGGACATTGATAATTAATGGAAACCATGCTCGATTTCATGCAATAAATTGTTCTATTTGAACTACAGAGGATGAAACGTAGGCCTGGCATGTTAACTGATGAACCCCTGACTCTTTTGACTCTCAAAATATTCGACAATGGGCTCAGTTCATGTGAAGTCATAGTCACGATAAATGCAATCATGTGTTTCCAGCTAATCATCTCATACGCTTCGTTGTTGCCAATTTATGCTTTGTGCAAAAACTTTCTCTTAAAAAATACACATTTTTTCCCCTTATTTACAAATACAAGCATAAAATAAGATTCTTTAAAATTTTAAAATCTTTTTGATGATATTTTTTTTTATAACGCTTGAACATTTTGACCCAATTTTGGTATTTGAAGTTTTACGAATAGAATAACAAGTACAGGTTAGTTTAATGCTAGTTTTGAATTCCACGGAGTACACGTGTTTGTTTTTATCATGTGACCGCCATGAATTTTGTCCATATTTCTTATTAAAGCACTGAACATCCGTAGTTCTTCATTTTGAGGTTTTTGTTCTCGTGCATATCAGTAAGCGTTTACATTACGTAAATGAATATACATTAAGATGAAGAATTTCCACAGATGTTGTATAACTTCATTTTCCTACCTCTCTCTTCGTTTTCCAAGTAAGAGAACGATCAGAGACGTCTTAAGGCATGGGCCAACTGGGCCCGGGCCTCGGTCACAATGGGGGCCTCGACTCAGCCTTAATAAGATCATGATTCGAATAATTTTTAAGGTCAAATGTTATTTTTGGTTGTATTCTACCAAAAACTGGGAGTTTCGGAAGACATGTCAACTGTTGACTGTTGTAATGACCGTTGCCCATGTATAGGCCTAAGCCTATCACCATATACCAACCATCATTCAGTCAAGGTCAGCCGAGCCGGTTTGTGCGATTGTAATTCATTTGTAATGCATATTCATTTGTTTCGGGTTATTGTTTGAATGAGTATTTGACAACACGTTTGCTATGTAGTGTCTATTTTTAAGGGTCACAGGTGGAGCCTACATTTGTGTAAGGGCCCAGGGCCTCAAGAAGTCTTAAGACGTCCCCGAGAACGATAAAGCTTGTTTCATCTTTGAAGAGTAGAATTTTATTCCCAATAACTGGGATTACTCTTTTGAGATATTAGCTTTGAAGCAAATAATAATAATTTTTTTTGTAGTGCCTTCTTATAGTCATTAATGTCAAGGAAAGGATCAAATTTGTGTTGAAAACAACCTCAAGTATTTGTATGTATTTACTTAGGAAACAATTTGATTGAAAATTTGAATATTTGGTGCATAATCAATTTCTGCCATCTCATAAAGAGGAAGGATGCACTTTGGGGCCTTAATTAGTCAATCCATGAGCGAAAGAGCTAGGATCTAATACTTAAATAATGGAAGGACGTATATATACGTCCCCGACACTTAACGTACTGGTCGAGTGAGACGTATATTTACGCCGGTGCCAGTTAAGGGATTAAATCATTATTTCAAGCTTTATCAGAACATTTAGCTACTTTTAAAAAATAGCATATTCGTTTTTTGGGGGGCTCGCAAAACCAAAATTGAGTTGTTCAGTGACTCTAAACTATTTATACATATATTGAATGTATTGCTATGATTTAGGCTTTTTATAGCATAAACTTGTATACTTTGTGCAAACTATTAACCCTTCGTTGCATCATGTCCACTTTAGTAGATAAATGTTCAACTTTTTTTCCGTAAATGCCTGAAGATTCAATTACCGTGTTTTCACACTATATCATTAGCAAAAACGTAGCAAAGTGAATTCAATCACCATTAAAGAAATAGAGATATATATTTTGGGGGATCTGTTCGCATTTGTCAGCTGTAAATTTACTTTATAAAAGACGATACTGGTCATCTCAAATGAATTAAAATGCAATAACAACCTCCCCCTCCGTACCCCCCATAAAATTTGCCCGTTTAGGCAAGTTTCGTTGCCATGGATATCTGTTATGAGTTATGATGGAGTGGAACATTTCCCTATCCTCCTCAACAAACTGCAAATACATCAAAATGGAGTTATACTGTATAAAATACACATATTTTTACATGAACTGTAAAGAGTATATTTGTGCATTGAGGGAAAATCTAGCTGTTTTCATCGCTTTCATGAACAAAGATGATTAAAAGCTTAATCACAAAGATTTTTTTATCAAATTGTAGCAGTTATTTAAAACGGAATTTGATTAAAATTACTTTTTAAAATTATTTCTGAGGCTATTTTAAATTTTAAAAACACAAATATTTTGTCTAACTTCCCCAGGTTATTCGTATACAGCGAAGGGTTAGATCATGGAATTGATTGAGAGTGATTTAAAATTAGAATCTGGTTTCAAAAGAGGGACAATCGTGACCAGGAAATGTGAAAGTGATAATTCTTTAGCATGGTATTTTTTTGGCATAACAAACAGAGAGGATAAATTTTAAGGAGAGGTTTCTTTTTTCAAGTGATTCGAAATTAAGTAAGAACTAGGGGGTTTTCTGGATTCAAGATTATTTGATATAGTTCATAATAATAGTTCATGAGCAGATGAAGTTGTTAAGAACTATGCAATTTTTGTTTTAGTAATTTTTACCTGGATTGCGATTTTAAACTTCACTTATGTAGCACAAAAATAGAATAAACAGCTTTCCTTTTTGTTTTGTTAAAAACATTTTTTGCGCACGTTTACAAATAGTTGATAATTCTAAAAATGATAGGTGCTGCAAAATTAGTTTCTAAAAAAATTATCTAACATTAAATCATTAAAATGTTATTGGCTTTTCTCATGTTCTGTTTGTTTAGAATTATAATTTCTATTTTAGATTGTCATGGAATACTGTGGAGGAGGCTCACTCTCTGATATTATGAGATTTAGGAAGAAGACAGTAAGTTTTTAATTTGAAATTTATAATGTTGGGAATCATTTTCTCGTTACTTAATAAGTTTTCAGATTCGATATATAGAAATATTCTGTAACGTACATATTAGTGATACTAATTTTAAAAATTATATTTTTAAAAGGAATGATATTATTAAAATTATGGATGATTTTAACATTTATTTTTGCATGATTTTAAAATAGTATCTCTCTTTTGCATGTCATATAATAATAGAAATTATGACTTTATTATGTTATTTTTTTCTGTACAAAAATCTAATATTGCATAAAAATTGCCTATTTTTTAAAAGCTTTTATTTATATAACTTATACAATGTATGTATGTATGTATGTATGTATGTATGTATGTAATTTGTTCGGGTGGAATCTTGCAACTCAATTTTGAAGCTGATATCTTCCTCCCATTGAGCTGAAATTTTGTATACACGTTTAGTTTGGATGACAATGCATGTTTTGACCATTTATATTCCGATATTGCAATTAATTAAAAATATATTAATTAAAAACGTTAAACTAGTTTTGGGCGCCAACTTGGATATATCTGCATTGTTGTAATAATTTTATTGTTACAACAATGACAAAAGTTGGCGTCGAAAATCGGTTTTCAGCCAAACTGGAATTTCATAACGTTGCGCTATTGACAGTATTAATTAAATTTGTCTAAAAAATAATTACATTTCTACAACGTAAAAATAATCTAATTTCTACAACGTATGCAATTTTTTTACAAATTTCTATCTATTTTCTTCGATTTAAATTCAAAACAAAAAAGTAGAGCTATTTTTCAAGTAGATTGGTACATTCTATACCTTTCTCAACCCTGCCAAGTTAAACTGAGATGGAGTATTGAAGAAATTCTTTAAATAATTTATCTAACTTTAATCTATGAAACTCAGACAAAAAATAATTACAGAATCGGAAAGATCATTTTTTTTATGTATCTTACCCATCAAAAGGAATCCGCTAGGAAAACAATAAGAGAAAAATATTATCTAGAAATGCAATATATTTTCGATTAAAAAAAATAATTTTATAATAAAATGAAGGAATTTTTTAAAGAAATTTTCTAATTTTAAGCCTACAAGTAATTTAAATATACCTCATTTTATCACCAGTAATCTAAACACACACTACGACATGTGTCCTTAAATTTAATTACAAATAGAATCTGTTAATTTTATTTGAATTTAATTATTGATTTTTTCAAAATCAAGTTTCTAAAGATGATCTGAGCAATTAAAAAAAAAAAATAGATTCTTACGTAGAAGATATTCAATGTGCAGCAAAAAATTATCATTATTTGATAAAACTTTCTTTTTTGATTACAAAATGCGTTTTGAGTCTTAAGCATTTTATTGATTAATACAGATATTTAAATGCCTTTTGAAGTTTTTTAATAAACAACTAAAATTTTCTTCTAATATGTTAGAGAAATATATCCCTTATCTTCAAAATATTTCAAATAAATAATATATTCTTTAAGTTTTTCAAAAATAGTCAACATTTTAATTAAACATTTAATAACTTTGTCATTTATGAAGATAATCTCACTAAACCTTTTTTTTTTTCGTGTGTAGAACAATGTTACCCAAAATCTGCACGAAGATTGAAAAAATTGCTTAAAAATTACGGATTTAAAAAAATTGTGTTTTTAGTCTAATACCATTTTGCGAGAATTAATTCAGCTAAACCATTGATGGCGAACCAGCGTTCAATGAGTTGAACAGGCTGAGAAACCTGTCCAGCGATAACTAAAAAGTAAAAAATAAATTAAATGTAAAAAAACTTTTTTAAGAACAAGCTTTTATTTAAACGCGCTAAAAAGAATGAAATAAACTTTTCCTTTAAAACTTTTTTTACTATCAACTTATAACGTCATTACACAATTTATATGATATAAAAGCTTGTCGCGAGATATACCTGTGTAGATAAACAAGTAAAATAAATAACTTGACCTGATTGATTTTGGTTTTTAAAAATTCAAACTAAGTAAATATGAGTACTTAAATATTGCGACAAGCTTTTATATCATATAAATTGTGTAATGACGTTATAAGTTGATAGTAAAAAAAGTTTTAAAGGAAAAGTTTATTTCATTCTTTTTAGCGCGTTTAAATAAAAGCTTGTTCTTAAAAAAGTTTTTTTACATTTAATTTATTCTTATTTAATTTACTTTTTTGACTTGAATATAAATAAGTTCGGAGACTGTTTACCGTTGGTCGCAATTTCTTAAAGAATTCATCATTTACCGGATTAAAATAAAATTGAGAAAGAAATAAGAAAATATAAGTTACAAATAAATAAAAACACTTGTCTTTTTTAAACGCGATGTTTTTATTTCCAATGGTGGATTACAAGGTAACTGCAAACAAAATGAGAAACAGAGAATATTGACAAAAAAAAGAAGAAACAAAAATAAAAAGAAGTAAAAAATAACAAACACACAAGTCCGCAGTATAGTCTATAAATCTCACATTTTATGTCTGGCCTCTCAATAGCTGCTCCACATGGATCCAGAACGTGCTCGGCAGCGTGCCAAATAAATGGTGTCCATTTCTTCATTGGAGTCGCACAGTTTACAAAGGAGACTCTGGGCAATGCCTATCATGTTTAGATGCTTGGATAGGCAGTCGTGGCCAGTGACGAATCGAAAATCGGCCACAGCTCTATCTCGTGGCCCCCTCAGGGGGCTCACCTTCTTTAGGTGAGTACGGGTGGTCACAATCCCGAGGTGCCCTAGTGATCTTTTCCTTTTCCCACGGGGTTTACTGTCTTTGGTAAACACGTGCTTCACGAACCCGGGGTACCCTAGTGATCCTTCTCTATTTTCGACCCTCTTTCTTGTCAATCAATTCATTCTTTTTTTCTCTTCCCGTCTAGACCACAGATATTAAAACAAATGTTTGGCGCAGTATAGCCGAAATCGGCTCTTGCGCCAATAAACCCCAAAATCACTCACTCTATCTCGTGGCCATTTTGGAATATGAAGGAGTTTGCTAAACCACACTTTTTCATTATTCATTTGGTTGAATTTAGACTAGAAGTGTGTGTGTTCTCTGTAGTACTTCTTTATGATTCTTTTGGCACTATAAAAAGGAACTGTATTGTTAGAGGTTTGAAAGATTTTTGTCCCCTTCTTTGCCAAGCAATAGGTATGCTTGTAAATGATTACAAGATGATGTATTAAATAAATCTTACAGATGTATTAAATACTCTCAATAAGCTTTTAATGAAAAAACCGTGGCTTTTAATTTCTAATAAACGTAAAATTAATCTTTGAGTTCTCGTTAATATAATGCTTCTTGAAGGTATTAAGAATTCTTTAAAATGGATTATCAATAAAATTATTGATTAAATAAACATATAAATACCGTTTTCTATGTGTTATTCGTTATTTGCTCCACTTCCTATTGATATATAAATTTCATTGATAATCTATCAGTGGCTTCTCCTCACTTCGAATCAAAATAGTAAAATTAGAATAAAAAGCTACACTACAGTTAGTTTTCTGGATCAGTTTACGAAAGCACATATCTACAGACTCAAAGATCAGCTTTCAAAGTTGTCCTCTAAAGGGTACAACAACTTCCCCTTGCCCTGAAATTTAATAAAACGCTAAAGATTTTTAGCTTTTCACAAAATACAGTGAAAAAATTAATTTTTATTTTTTCACATTTTGGACCTCCGGATCTGATATTAAACTTTACTATAGTTTATATTCTTAACCCAGGAACAGTCGTGAAATCGATACTACGTTACTGGTCACGCGGGGTGATGGAGTCAAAACAATAATTTTTTGTACACGATAAAAATCGAATTCCAGTGAATCATTTAATTAAGAGAGTGTATACTTACCTACTTTTAAGGACTTTTCAATTTTCCTTTAATAAGTTGAGAAAAAATCCAATCGAACCGAACTAAAATGTTTCACATGTGCGTGACTTTAATAATGAACAGATATCACAGATAGCTTTAGCTAACATTACAGGAATGATATATTTGCAGGCAAAACTGTCATACTTTGTTCAAGTTATGGTAATTGTATTGTCCTTAGATGATCGATAACTTATTCTCTTGCTTGTGTCTTTTTGATAGGGCACGATGTGTCTTGAGGTTCACTTGTGGTTTCATATATATTTGATGAAGTTCTTTGGGTAGCATTTGAAAATCTTCCTTTCGACTCAAACGTTTCATGTTCATCGCTTTTCTCAAATTTACATTCGCTATTAGGATTAATATCTATTATTTCATCAAGTTCTTCCCTTGCTTGGTCAGTTTCTTTTTCTCGAAGTTTCAACTTCACCCAATAGAGATTGCAGATGCCCATTTCTTTTTTTATACTCTGTTCATTTACATTTATAAGCCATAAGGAGTCATACAACACAGCAATCAAACCATTAAGTCGTTCACAGGGGGAAAATGTTGCCTATTCATAGAAAATATTTTGGAACAAAAGGGGTCACTGGCGGAATTCAGTCACCCTAAGTACCTTAAGATTGTAAAAAAACATTTGCCACACCCAAAAAAGAGAGAAATGCTACAAATACATTTTTGTTCCCATGATAACTGTCATATAGGTGGATACTGACAATGCCATTGGTAACAAACAAACTTTTTCCTGAATTAAATATTTCCTGAGCCTGGGGTGACTCTGTGCCCCGCGCGACCTCTCCTGGGTAAAGATCCTTTGTCCATTCATCAAGATTACTGCAATATCGTTACTTGTAAAAAAGTTTTATCCGTTTTTCCTTAAACATTCGCATTGATCCTGAAGGGGCGCGCTTATCCGGAAGACAGAACTCGGAACCTTTGGATACGAAGCCGAGTAACTTAACCACTACACCAAAATGATCACCATGGTGCGGAGGTTGTTACTGGCTTATATAGATGATATCACTACAATCCCATTCACTGATACCTTGCACAGAGAAAAGAAAGAATAATTTCTTCAATAAAAAAAAAAACAAATTCCTGAAAAATATTAACTTTTTATTTTTCTTTCAGCTCACGGAAGAAGAAATTGCAACTGTTTTAAACGATACTTTGAAAGGTCTTGAATATCTGCATAATCGCCGCAAAATTCACAGAGACATTAAAGCCGGAAATATACTTCTGAATAACGAAGGTCATGCAAAATTAGCAGACTTTGGTGTTGCTGGACAGCTAACAGTTAGTATAATTTTATACTTGAGTTGTAAATTTATAACTTTACTTTTATTCTTTTTCATGTTTTCAAATTTCAATTTACATTTTGCAATTATTCCATCTTTATTTTTCCGTTTCGACTTACAGTTTTGAATTTGTATTACAAAAAAAAAAGACATTTTTAGTTTATTAAAGTTATTTTGCGTTGTAATCACAACCGATCCTAGGGTGTCGGCCGCCCGCTTGCAAAGACGTAATGTGCCGCCCCTTCAGAGAATTTTTCATGTTTAGACTAATACTTAACGTTGACGTTATAAACTCATCTTCCTGTATGAGAGTAAAAAGCAAAATATTAATAAAAATGCAAATAGACGAAAATAACTTCATTCCACTATTTTTTTTTCCAAAATTGTAAGGCTGCTATTAAATTGAAAACTTTTAATTTCTCCGAATGCATATTGGATTTAAACACTCCTAATTCTTATTTAATAGTAACCATATTAGATATTTTCATAAAGCAACTTTCGCAAAAATCATTTTTGTGGTGCCTTTGTTAAGCATCGATGCACAGGGCACCTTCAGTACTACTGATCAGCTAGAAAACCTTTTTTATTGTGGTATTGCCGGCTCTGCCATGAATTTTCCTACTAAATGAAGGATGTGCATAAAAAGTAGACGTTATTGGACCAACTCACTGTTCATTAACATACTATTTTTCTTAAACTATGTAATGTTATCTGAAAATCGGAACTTATTTTGATTTTTCGATAACTATTTAAAATTCTGCATATTTTTGGACTTACTATAAGTTTTATTTTGAGAAATTCGTAAAAATTTTTTGCTTGATTGATAGAACAACATGCAGCCTGCTGCTGTCCCTTGTTTAGGTCACCCGCGTATGGTGCACGCTCTTCACACCTGCTAGGATAGACCCTAGTTGTAATTGTTCTTATATCAGTTTTTACCATTGTTCAAGTTTTCATCGATGCTGCACCTAAGATTGCAGGTTCGACCCCGTCCTAAGTCAGTGGATTTTCATTATGCAGCAAATAGACATCGACCATGTTGTATGATTATACGGCATGAAAAAAATCCCTTGAGTGCCTGTTTGACTTGGGAGCTCTCCGCAAAATTAAAATTCTAAGTACTGTTTCGAATCGCCAGAGCTCAGGTGTCACCCTCTGGGGAGGAAACTGAGCATCAAAATTACTTGCGATAATTGGTATCACCTATATGGTGCCGTGCTAAAAAGTAATACCAGCTCCTAGGAGAATGTACTAGGTCTGCAAAGGTTAAATACCAATGCACAGGATTATTAGAGAAGAAACTTTTCATCTTGAATCTAAAGTTTATAATCCTTATCCAGTCGTGAATATTGTATGCATTTGAACAGAATTAAATGCTATTAAAACGATGGAGATGGTTTCAGTTGAATCGCGAGTAAGAACTGGAAAATATTCAAAGATTTGGCTCAACTCTCTGAAATTGGCCTTCTTAATATTGCCAACAATGAGAAGAAAAAGAGAAAAACAATCCTCTTACTTTTTATAGATTTCTTTCTACACTTTCATAAGAATATTTAAAACAGGGCCGTTTTTAGCCTCCTTGGCACTCTAGGGAGGCTAAAAACGGCCCAAATTGTTATGCCCCCCCCCCTCTTGTTTTCTCTGTGTTTTTTCTCCTTGGACAGTCTTTCCATTATCCACCAAATATGAACTCACCGTGTCCTGGATTAGCAACCAACAGCGTAAGAAAAGAATAGTGACGTTGTTTGGCAATTCTTGTTCATTTCTTACCTTATGGCATCAGGGATCACCCACATTTTTATGAATCATTACAGTAAATTAAACGAAATACTTTTCAATTATAATACAGAGTATACATTATTGTGTGAATTGTTATTATCAACTTTTAAATATCATTTTACTACCTTTTACTTTCGGACATCTTAATTCTTTGTTGAGCCATTGTCATTGCACTTGTACAATAAAGATTCTATTCCAACTTTGATCATTGCAAAATCTTTAATGACATCATTATAATCAATTTACATTGTAATATCATTTTGAGTGCATAGCGACATCAAACTGTTAAGCTTTTCATTTTGCATAGTAAATGTTTTCTATAGTTCCATGCTTACACACGAACACAACACTTTCATGACTTGCTAGGCTGTAATTTTAATTTTCTCTCCTTTTTCGCCATCCAATTTTTGTGTGCCCCTAAATCCTTTGTGCCCTAGATCCATGCCTAAGTGGAAAAGCGGCTCTGATTTAAATACAATGTAGTCATTAACTAAGACACTTCTCCATTGAACAAATGTATTTAGACAATGATTATATGAACAGAGTACCACTATGCACATAATTAAACATAAAACATATACATACATTAGATATGCTTCTTAGCATACTTCACAAATCGCTTTTACCTACTATTAAATTATTCATGCACAGTAAGTATTTCTAATAATACCTTTAGTAGTGTTCACAATCACTCTAAAAAGTTATTGTACTCCACTTTGAGGTGACGCTAAGAAAATACTCTGACACTTGTCATACAGAAGGATTGCACGTTAAATCTATCAAGGTTCAAAAGTCCTCATGTTGATGTAAAGGAAGGAATACCAGCTCACTTCCTTTAGTCTTCGTCATCTGCCCCTGATTGAAAATTGCCAGACAGATAGGAATCAAGTCAGACTTCTACTCCTGGTTTTCATACCTCCAGAAAAGTGTCCATATTTCCATGAATGGTCTACTTCAGAGGTTCTTAACCCGATGCCCATGGGTGTTAATGTGCCCGTGACTGTCTGTTATATACTATATCAATATCAAATTAAAATCTTGTTTCAGTTTCACATATTTATGTGAATTGTTGTTTTCAACAATGAACACAATTAAATCAACAATCAGATCTCGACTTAACGATAGCAGTCTCGAAGATACTATAAAATTGGAATATCATCTTATATGCCTGATTTTAAAAAAATTAGAGGATAATATGCACTGCCAAAAATTGCATTAAAAGTAATCATTATGAAATTTTTGTTACCTTTTTAGTGTAGGATATTGTTTATGATGCTTATGATTGCAATAAAATAAAGAAATATTAAAAATCATCTTACTATTTTTTAACTGCGCCCGCCAGTAATTTCCTGTTTGTCAGATGTGCCTAGACAGAGAATAAGGTTAAAAACCCCTGGTCTACTGGATCTGGTATAGCCTCCAGCTAGTTAGATGGATTAGAAACAACAATCATAGCAAAATAATGTAATTGTGAAAGAAGTTTTCTATTTTTCTTCCAATTTTCTGTTATCTTTTTTATATAATTAGTTTGTAGTGTTCACTAAAGACAGGTAAATCAAAATGTAAAAGGGAAAAGTTTGGAACAAAAGGAAGAATAATAAACTGTGTAAAATTATGCCTGTTAGATGTATCATATGTTTTTAACTGAAAAAAAAATGCATTTTGTCAATTATGTATTGAAATATTTTGAAATAAACACTTTTTTAAAGTAAAAATGATATTCTTCCAAAGGATACTGAAATAAAAACTATATTCCTGAAATTGCTTATAGTTTGATTTTGACTTGGAAAAAACTGCTAAATATTTTCTCTTAAAGAGCCCATTTAGTAAAATCGAAAAATCAACAAAAGATTTGATTTTTAATGACGTTTGAAGTTATTCCACGCATAATTTCGGCTGCTAATTTCTGTTCTCCTGACTATTTTTGATCACTGTACAGTTGTAGTGTATCATATTAACTCAACTTAATCATGAACAATAAATACATATATGCCCTAGAAGTCTGATTCCAAAATTTTTAATTGTTTCAATATAAGTATTTTTACTGTGTCTTTTGTACTATTATCTTTTTTGGATGTTTATATTTTATGTTCTTTTATATTACTTTTTTATTTTTGGAAGGGAATTTTATAGTGTAACATTTTTGAACTTTTGTGCAGTTGAACAAATATAAAGATGTATGTGTGTGTGATCTTATATAAATATACTAAAACTTAATTATCCATCCATCCATTAATATTAATTAAATATTGATTGCATATGAAGGAACTCCATCTGGTAATGAATTTTACAATCGAAATGAGGAAAATACGGTAATGTATCCTATTGTATCTACATTTTTGGTTTAATAATTGAATGGAAGTGTTCCTTAAAAAAATAGATCACAAGATTACATAATAATTATAATAATAATTTATAAAATATTATGAGGACTAAACAGAAGAAAACTATTTTTCATCAATAATCTGAAAGTCAAAATAAAAGTTAGGTATTGCTTAAGGTGCTGATAAAAGTATTCTAAGTAAACTGGTGTTTCAATCACAAATATGATACATGTTGATTTTTAATGAATTCTTAGAATCTTCTGTCCTATCATATTCATTATAGTATAATTTCCATTCATTTTTTACTTAAAGAAATTTTATATTCACAGGATACGATGGCAAAAAGAAATACTGTAATTGGTACTCCGTATTGGATGGCTCCGGAGGTGATACAAGAAATAGGTTACGACTGTGCAGCCGACGTTTGGAGTCTTGGAATCACTGCCATAGAAATTGCCGAAGGGAAGCCTCCTTATGGTGATATGCATCCAATGAGGTGATTTTCTGCATCTTGATTGAGGTGTTTGATAAGTCTTTTTCTTGGGTGATCCAAAGGGAATTTAATTATTTTATCATACGTAGTAAATTCTTTCATTTGGAATTTGCATTTGAAGATATCAGGGTCAAGAGTCCACCATTCTTGTATCATGCTCCAATATGCCTCCCAACATATTCTTTTGATTTTGGTAATTTTCAAAAACAAAAAACATTAAAAAAATTAATTATTGGATAAATAATTAGCATTAATTAAAAAAATTAATTATTAATAAGAAATACTTAACTAAATGTTTCGTGTTGTATGCATAGGATTATAAACACAAAAAAATCAAAGGCTTTGGGGGAGGGGGGTCCGGACCTGGGACCCACCCCCTTATGTGCGCCTCTGGACTTAAATATTTGCTAATTTCAAAATTTCTGAAAATAATCATGCGAAACTTTTTCCCCTTATCAAACCTTATTAGTGTTTTGATGGAAGATTGAAAATTTTGGTTCAGTAGCAATACTCTGCGTCATCCATCAACATTTAGTTGCGGGTAATCTTAATGGTAGATTGATTGTATGAATCTCTTCAATTAGTCATTAATCTAGTAAATGAATCCAAAGCAACGTTAAATACAGGGTTATTTGCGCAAAGAAAATGGTGAAAACTTTTATCAGTTACTCATTCACACTGAAGTACGCTGGCTCTCAAAAAGCTTATGTTTGTCAAGATATTTTGCACTTTTTGAGACTGTTTTAGAGTTTTGGGATGCTAAAGCTCCAATTTTAAAATGAAACTTAATCAAATAGTCTCATCTTATTTTACAGATTTGTTTAGTAAATTTAATAAGGGGGGGGGATAGCTTGCAGTTACGAGGTGATAGCCCAAATTTGATTAAAACAAAACCCATTATTTCAGCATTTTTTGCAAGAATTTTTCCAGTTTTTCAATTTGTCACCGATAAACTTCCAGGAAAATGATGTTTCAACCTATATTCAATGCTTATATACTTTCTATTCAGATTTTGAAACTAGGTTTAAGGACTTTTTGACTATGGTTAATACCAAAGTGGGCAATAATTTATTTGGTGACATTGAAGACTTGAATGTTGTATTACAAGAGAAACTGATAGGAATAAGCTCTAACAAAGAATTTTAAGTACAGTTTATAAATGTATATCAGCATTTCTTGTTTCAAAAAGACGTCTTACTTATCCTGTATTATGGAATATCGTGAGAGAGTTTTTAATTGCTTTCCCATCCCCATACCTAAGGGGGAAAAGATTTCAGTGCAGTTGTGCCAACTTCCTAACAAAAATAAAAAAAGGACTGGTTATAAATGGACATGTGTTTTTAAAGTTTTTCATACAACACTTTCTTACAATTAGATATTTAAATCTATTTAAGTAAGCTGTACAGTATAAAAAACATTTGGATGAATTTGCAAAAATTTAATATTTGGTAAGATATATTATTTATAAGATATAATATTTGGGTCTATCTAAAAAACCAGAAAAACATGGTAAGTGGTCTATCAGACAAAAAAATTTTCGGACCTGTGATTTAAAACATAATTTAATAATGTTCTTAAAGATTTACAAATGGTACTATAAAATCTCTGTCTAAAATTAAGTATTAAAGCTTATTTTTTTCCCCAGGGCCATATTTATGATTCCTACAAGACCTCCACCATCTTTCAGTAATCCAGACAACTGGTCTGCTGACTTTATTGATTTTGTTACAAAGTGCCTTATTAAAAGCCCCCATGAAAGAGCTTCAGCCATAGAACTGCTGCAACACGAGTTTATCAAAAATGCTAAACCTGTGTCCATTCTTCAAGAACTGATAACCGAAGTGAAAGAAGTTCGCGAAAATGAAACTTGTGCCAAAGATAGGTTACATAATACAGATCGTGTAAGATTAATTTCTTGTTGTAAGAATAATTTTTTTTAGTTTAGATGATTTTGCTGTTATAGTTATAAATATAAGTTAAAACATAGAATATATTTCACATATAACATACTTATAAATTGATTTCAACACATAATTTGTTTTTAAAATGTATCATCTATTTGATTTAAAAGATTCTAACTGGTTTTTTATTTATTACTGCTGGAAAATAGAATTTTGTGTATGAAAAAAAAACATTTGCATAGCTAGTTCTGAATGGGCCTCATTTCAAAACAACTTTCGGGGCCCTTTTTTAGAAATGAAAACCCTCTTAGAAGTACTGTAGTTACACATGTAGGGGCCCTGTATCATTGATGCGATGGTATCTACGCCCCTGGGAAAAAAGTACAAAGAGGATTATTTCTCAGATAAAATTTTGTCTTGATGATTATGTGGCAATGCATAAACATATTTGAATGTTGAGTTTTTGTGAGAATAGTTGTTATATTTTTCTGTAATTTTATTTAAATATTATTTTTCAAAATAATTGTTGTAATAATTACTGTTAAAAACTATCATGTTATTTGTATATTTTGTTTTACACTTCGCATTCCTAATTTAATTTCGATTTCTCCCTCAAGGTTGATGAAGTTGATGCTAGTGCAAAAGAAGAAATTAGTGTTGATTCCAATACTTTAATTCGAAGCAATACTGATTCCAGTAAAGATGATACACTGAGAGTTTATATTGACTCTAAGACATTGATTTCATGTGATAACAATACCGAGCCAGACCTTGGTACATTTATTGTCAACAATGATGAGGAGGACAGAGATTCATCTAAAAGAAGTAAAGTATTTTTCATTAAGCATACTGCAAACATTCACTGCTTGTAACATTACCTTATATTATCTGATAGATAACATTTATTGCATAAGAACTTTTGTAAAAAACAATTATAATAGATATGAAAAACACTTTAGAAATACTATGCCTTGAAGAATATTATAATATATTCAGCTTGAAAGATACTGACTCCTCAACTTCTTATATAAAGTACATAATGTATCATCACTACTTTCTCCCCTTGGGTTATTTACGTACAATATGCTTTTTTCCAGATGACTCACATTTGGAATGTCATTTTAATGTTTACAAAATGGGTATTTTTAAATGTTCGAACACTTTTGTTTATCGTTTCCAGTTTTACATTCAATTTTTGAAAATGATTTTCAACTGTTGTACCATCTCCTCAAGTTTTTCTTGAATTTTAATAAACAGCTTTTTATGGGAGAAGAAATTATAATTTCATTTTAATTTCAAATAAATAATAGTAAAGTTTCAAATAAATTCAAAATAAAAAGAATTAACTGGTGATTTTTTTTGTACGAATATCTTTAAAAAAAAATTTCATTACCTTGCTATTATTCTAAGATTTATGTTAAATTTATATATATACTGTTCAGAAATCTGTCTTACAAGAAAAAAAAAACTCAGATTAATGACACAATTAAACTGTCAACTAATATATATATATATATATGTATTCATACATTAAAAAATATATATAATTATATTATGTTAATATTATATATGATTTGGGAAAATTTTACATTGGAAACAATATTAAATTTTTGTCAATGCGCAATGTAATTTTAAACATTGCAAAAAGAAGCAGTATTTTTGAATGTTGAATCTTTTAGAAATGTCAATCAGCATTGATTTATCCTACCATACTTCATTTGATATTTAAAGGGATATCTTCAAAATATGATGTTAAATTAATAATAGACAAAGTTTTGACTTGTTGAATCATGGGCTCCAAAGCTTGAATGTTTTAAGCAGCATCTGCTGTATCATTTTGTTTTGCATAAAAATTGCTGCAATATTTTACTTCAGTGAGTATTCTTTTTTTTCACAGGTAATGAAGTGGTTTTTAATGACAAGAATGGACATCATCGATCATGTGGTGTAGATGGAATACATAGAACTGAACTTCGTTTAAAATGTGTCACAAATTCGTTGCCTTATACAAATCATCCTCAACAAAATGGTACTCATTCAAATGAAAATTGCCCAGAAAACAAAAGATTTGGTGTTCATCTCAATGGAAGTAGTCAAAAATTTAACAATAAATCAACTGCAGGGTTGCAAGAGTTGTCCAAATCACAAAATTCTTTCACAAACTTAGATTTCAATTTTGTAAGTATATTCGATATTGCTGCTTTGATGCTTATCATTTAAAAACTCAAAAAATGTTTTCTTAACAGTCACCCAATGAAAGGGTTGGATTCAAATGATTGTGGGACATCTGGGGAAAATTTTCAGTTTTACAATCTATTAAAAAACATACGCACAGGCAAAAAACTTTTTAGTCAGTATATTATTTTATACATTATACATTACTAGTATATATTATTTTATACATTAATTATTATATATTATTTTTATTATATATTATTTAAGAAAATTAAATATTTTGGAACAGCACAGTTCTTAACCTTTTCTCTCAGCAGCCCTTTAAAGCAGCAGTTCTTAAACTTTTTATTGTTGCGGCCTCTCTGTATGAACTAACCTCACATTGTGGCTCCCCAAGATTTTGAACACCCCTACCTGACTTCCAACACATTCTAAGTGATTTATAAGTTTCTCAATAATTCTAAGATTGACTCTGCTACTCATACAGATTTTAACACTACTTTTTTTCCCTTTAAAAAAGCTGTAAGCATCTATTAAAATAATTACTTTACAGTAATGGCTAAGTGTAGTAGCAAGCAATACAAAAACTGATAATTCTTGATCAAAATATATGTTCTAGAGTAAAGTTTTTTTCATTCGGGAAATTTAGTAATCTAGTCTAGGTTGGTACATCTTTCAGTTTTTCCATGAAATGTTTCCAAAGTCTGTGAAAGAGAGAAATCTCAGTGTTAAATCAGAAACCTTTGCGGATCCCCTTGAGAGGTGCTGGGGACCCCCATGGGTCTGTGGACCACAGTTTCAAAACTGCTGCTTTAAAGAAAGCAGCAGGAGAATAAAACAGCTTAAAAAAACAAGGCCTTTTAATCAGGATTTTTATTTTCAGCATTTTTGATACATCAAAATTCTGAAAGATCTTGTATATTTATATTTGAAGTAATTATATTTTTAAGCAAATTTAACTAGATAAGGTCATTATTGAATCATTCACTAATATATGCTTAAAATCCTAAAACAAGCAATTTTTATTAAAATTTCTTTTTATTTTTTCAAATTTTCTGCAGTGTTGTTGATTCAGTTATTTACATAATACTATTCATCTGTATTTGCTGGTTTTTCTTTTTTCTTTTTGGAGATGTTCCCCTATTTTCCTGTTTGAGTCATTTGCATGCCTCAAAAAATATGCGAATCACAATTTGAGAAACTGCTATATTAGACAAAAATATCTTTCAAATTATATGAATGATTCAGTTAAGGTTTTTATCTATCATCTGCAGGGACGTCTCAAGACTCTTTGAGGCCCTGGCCCCTAAACAAAAGTAGGCCGTACCTGAGATCTTTAAAAGTAGACATATATAGTATACATTGTCAAATACTCGTCCAAAAGGTAATTTGGAACAAATGTTCAGGAATCAAAATCTCAAAAACCTAGGCACAAACCGGCTCAATCGATGGCCGCATTTCGTCTAAATTAGTTCAATGATTGTTTATGGTACTAGGCACAGTCCTAGACATGGACAACGGTCATCATATAATAATACAGTCTTAGCACTTTTATCAGTTGACATGCAGTTTTAAATTCTCTGTTTATTGGAGAATATGTACAGGAATAACATTTGACCATTAAAATGATCTCAATCATGATCTTATTAAGATAGAATTAAGAACGAAACGAGACCCTCAACCTAGGTTGAGGCCCTGGGCCAATGCCTTAAGCTGTCCCTGGTCATCCGTTTTGCATTTGTGAATGTAACACTAATCCAGTGGAATTTTTTATTTAATTTCTTAAATAAAGACTAGAAATGTGCAATGGAAAGCATTTGAAAGAATGTAAAATAAGAATTATATCTATTTTTCCTTTTGAGATAATTTTTAAGTTTGATTTTTGGGACTTGCATGCAAGATTTAATTTTTTACAACATTGGTTCTCTAACCATGATAACTGTAGAGTTAACCTAGAGGTGTGAAAGTTGCTTTGTAAAGAAAAAAGTCCTCATAACTGCAAAACAAATCTGAAAGCATGCATTCCTTTTAGGAGTTAAACTATGAAACCTGCATTGTAATAAAATCAAGCCGAAAAAAATGTTTATCATATTATTATGAGATAAAAGATATACAGTTTCAGTGAGAGTGGAAATGAATAATACACGGAACACATCAATGAAGAGGGACTAAATTACTGTATAAACGTTCTCCTGACAACTTATCAAAATTTTTTTCATAATCTTGTTTATCTAATCTAGTTACATCATTTGTCAAGTATAGGAAAGGTCCCCACAATTAATAGACAGGTCCTTTTGAAGTAAATCGTAATATATTCTGGAATTCTTCAGTAATTACAGAAGATTTTCTTCTTACAGGAAAAAAATATCAAATACATATAAATCTACAATGGCCAAAATTCAAAAATCATCCAAATTTTGAAAAAAGGAATTCAAATCCTTAATCATATATTTGAATAAGACAAATGAAACACACAGTCTCTGTTAAATTTTTGACTTCAATGTTACTTCTCTGCATCGCCCTTTTATAAGTTGAAAAGAGCCTTCTAGGACCTTCTGAAGCTTTCTAATCAAAGAATCATCCTAGAATCTTCTGGTGAGGTCTATTTTTCTCACCAAAGTCATTCCCATTCACTTAGCAATAATGAAGAGAGTTTTCTCTATTGACCTACCAACAATCTTATCAGTTACAGTTACTAAGAAGTGAACAAAGTCCTACATATCCGTAACAATATATATATTTCAATAACATAGTTTCTTGGTAGCTAAAAAACTACTCTTTTTGCAAAACTTAGCATCTTTCAATTTCTAGAGTTTAAATTTATTTTAGACAGAATGGCTTATAAGCCTCTTTCAGGTGGGGAGGAGGACTTCTTCAAATTATTCCCCCCCCCCTTTTCTACAGGAATTAAAAACCAGCACTTAGCCTCAACTGATTCTCCCTTTCTTTTTGTATTTTAAACACCTAACGAACTAGCCTTACCTACTGGGCACTTTATATATCTTCCTTCCATATCTATTGATAGCTTAAAAAATGTTAACATATTTTCTTGCCTCCATAACATTTGTATTTTTCAAATAAAATTGCATTTCAGATATGCTCCAGATTTCCCAGATGTAAATTATGACACTTTGTATGACTTATAAAAGAATCTTTCAGCATTGATCATTGTATATAAAAATATTTCAATAATATTTTTTAAATGTTATTTAAATTTTCCAACTTTGAATTCTTTTGCAATTTTTGATAACTTTTGCACATGCTACTAGTTTTTTAGCGCAACTGTTATGAAGGCGCAAATACTTTCCACTTGTATTAATGTCATTTTTTTAAAGAATTTTTTTTACTTAAAATTTCAAAATAAATAAATTTGTAAAGCTTATTTCCTTTTTAAATATTTTTTTTTGTTATAGTTTCCATTTCTCTGAGTGTTGCAGATTTTAATATGATAGCTTACAATTTTAGTAATTAAATTACAATGCTTAATTAATTTTGCACATTTGTGACAATCATTTTAATGCAAAACTTCTAATAACAGTGAAATAAAAAACTATATTCAAGAGATGATGAAAGCCCCTATTCCAAAAATATGGTATTACTCAAGTTTAATTTTTGTTGTTATTAAACAGAAAAATAGAGTAGAAAAATCAAAAGAGCTTGATTACATTAACTTTATTTTTAAAAGTCAGATCTTCGCAGAACATATATCTACCATTTTCTAGAACAGGATTATTATTTTAAATTACTTATTAGGATTATTAACATAAATTCAGCCAATTTGCATTTCTTAAGGTAAACAATAATTATGTGTGTTTATGAAATATAATTGAAATTTTTTTACACAAATCAGTTTTTTGTTTCTTAAGTGCTTTTTTACTGATTTTTTAAATTAATTTTTAGCAAACCATATGCACTTCCAAATAAATTGAACCTTTTGTAATACAGTGTTCCTTTTATTTATTTATTTTATGAAAAAACTTTTTCTTGCACCAAATTTCAGTTGTCTGGGCCGTTTTTAATTATTTTTTCCCTTGAAACAATTTCCAGTAATTCAAGAAATCTTTAATTAGTGATCATAGACACATTAGAATATCTTAATATAAAATCACGTAATCAATATACCACTGTTTGATAAAATTTTATTTTGTGATATACAGATCTGAGTTATAGAAGAAGGATTTCATTTAGAAATATATGCAACATTATTTAAAATTTTTATGTTCTAAGATCATGGTATAATAAGAAATCCTTATTCTTTTTTTCTTTTCAGTTGAAATTGCTAAGTTTCGATGAACTTAGTCAGCGAAAGATGAGCTTAGATTTGGAAATGGAGAGAGAAATCGAAGAACTAAGACTTCGATATCAGTCTAAACGACAAGCCATTTTAAATGCCATGGATGCCAAGAAAAAGGGACTGCGAAACTTTTGAATGTTTTAGAACCAAAAAAAATGGGGGAAATTCTGTAAAAGAAGTATTTGATTTAGTGATTATCAGGATTTGATAAAAATTTAATGTATCCACATAATTTACTACATCTTTTGGAGAAAATAATCTCAGCTTGAATATCAAACAAATTTTTCAGGGAAAAGCAATTACTCACCAATTATTATATCTCCCTTAACATTCTTTCTTGAAAGAGATGAAGGAACCTCGATTTTGTCTGATGAGAAAAATTTGATTATTATCATGCTGTAACTCATTAGCATAAATGTATTTTTTTTTTTTTATTCTCTGTTTTTACAACAAAAATTTTAAAATGTGCATAAACAATAATCCGCCGCTTAGCACTAGAATACATATTGGCGAAACATTTTGGTGCTGAAACAAAACATTATGTACCCCACATAATGGAAATATTATATTGCTTGAAATTCTTGAAACATATATTGCATAATTGGCTTTATGCTTCATTCCTTTTGTTAGTCTTATTTCAAAGCAATATCTAAATAAACTTTTGTAGTCAAGCAAAAAAAAGATGCTAACTGTCATCAAAAGTATTGGTAAATGTGTAAATTCACAGAAGGATCTCTCACTCTCTTTCTCTTTTTTTAAGACTGCCTTTGCATGTTTGAAATTTAAAATAGCAAAAATCAAAAACTGAGTCCTTAATGTAAATACTAGTCATTTTTAAAAAAAAAATGTGTGCATATTTCAAGACTAAACTTATCAAGTATTTTATTTATTTGTGTAATGTACGATGTGACATGTATATGAATCTCAAAAAAAAATGTCAAATGACGCTATTGCTAGTCTCTCTCTAAATGTAGAAAATGTCTGTTTGTGTGTGTGTGTGTAAAACTTAGTAATCCCTCTTTCGTACACTTAGTAGCTCCATTGTCTATAGGGAATGGAACACTTCTTTCTCTGATGTATACTGTATTAAATAATGTCCTTATTTCTCACACACTCATATACCGTATTTGCAATATGATATGTTTTTGTTTCTATATTTCACTGCTCAAAGCAATACATGACTTACTGCTTCAAGATTTTCTTTGCAAGTAATGCTATCTTTTGGTGGCATGCAAGTGCAACAGTGCCCAAGTGCCGACTGTGAATGACAAAGAATATTTTTCTAACTGTTTATCTAACTGACTAAGCTCACTTTTATCGTAATTTTTCTTAGAATGAAAAACATGAAATTGCTGACTCTGTATTTATTTACATGTCAAAATGTTCTTAAAACATTTTTAACCGAAGAGACTGGACAGAACTATTTTTCATCTTGTTATTTGAAACAAAGTACGAGTAAAGATAGTTTATTTTGTTCTTCCTTTATTTGAAATCTGCCATATTTTAAATTATAGTTATTGCATGTGCACAAGAAAGATGCCATTGAAAGTGCCTTGATGGTCACTTAGTGATTGATGTTGATTTCTGTCTTCAATTTTATTTTAAATAAACAGTTCTTAAACTGGGCTTCTGTTATATACTTTCCTTTTGAGCTTTTATTTTGATAATATAACTCAACAATCCCGTTTATCCATTTTTTACTACTCAAGGAAACTGAGCCCTTTCTTAGGGTTTTGAATTGTTTTCCGGCACTCCGGAGAAAAATACCACTACTTCAGAACATGACCATATCACCATCACCTAATTATCGTATTCAAAGAAGTAAAAAAAAAACCCACAATATTATATCTCATGAAAATATCATTCCCCCAACATTATGCGATCATTATCATTAATACAACCTCTGACAATAAAGTTCAGTGAATAGTCCCGTCACATTAACATAGATAAAATATTAATGAAAGTTACCTTACTGTCCTTCGAAACAGTCACCTCTCATAACTATGCACAGCTGCGATCTGCTATACATGTCCTGGAAACTTTGCAAGAATTCTTCTTTTGGAATGGAGTTCAAAAGCCTCATCACATTTTGTGGGATGCTAGGAATATCGCCAATATAGATAACACATTTTTTTCATCCCTAAATTCTGGATAACGATTTGTCACACGAATTCACGGTTATACTGCAGTTCGTCAGCTATCATACGCACAGTTAACTGATGATCTTTAGTGATTAATTTCCTCACTTTCTCAATGTTTTCGTCACTGACAGAGGTCATCAATCTTCCGCTACGGGGGTTGTCAGAAACACTTTGTTTTTCGAAAATGAGTGAACCACTCGTACACACACTTCGTGGACAGTGCTTGATCTTCATAAACA
Source organism: Trichonephila clavata (assembly GCA_019973975.1). Taxonomy (NCBI): domain Eukaryota; kingdom Metazoa; phylum Arthropoda; class Arachnida; order Araneae; family Nephilidae; genus Trichonephila; species Trichonephila clavata. The sequence goes on along the minus strand of BMAO01009890.1, from coordinate 103,617 downwards.
CGTCCCAGCATCGTATAAGTTTCTTTTGGTATCTTGCCAAGCTTGAAACAAAACTTTAAATTGATTTTTTGTCCGTTCATTTTCCTGCTCTCAGTTAAGAACCAAGCACTTTGTAAAACAAGTCTTACACGGAACGCAAATGAGTCTCAACTGAACAACGATGAGGGCGGATGGTCAACACCTGCCGCTAAGTATGTGCAGCGTTTTGTTTCGCCAGTGTTGCCGGATCGGTCGTTCTGACTTCATTCTCCGAACTTTATAGTCAGAGGTTGTATATAACCTAATAAGTAATACACCATAATATCCGATGTATAACGCGCACTGTAAACACACAAAATAATATCGAAATTTAAGGGTGCGCGTTATACGCCGGGTTCAAAATGAGATTTTTAAATATTAAAAAAGGATGTTGAGCATAAAAAAAATTAGACTTCTTCATAAATTGAAATACTGTGTATTTAAAAGAAGTTATATTCCTTATGAACTTAAATGGTTATATTTTAGAAGTATACTATCTTTTTCTACAACTTGGAATAATACCTCGAATAAATGACTTCGCATATACATTTCAGGTTTCTTCGTAAAAGGGGGGGGGATTGCGTTATACAGCGAATATATCTAAAGATTAAAAATTGCCGCTTGAAAGTATAAATACGTCGGATTTTATGGTATATACAATAAATATATTAAAATGCTTAACATTTAGAACACAGAATTTAAGAACTTGTGGAAGAAAAAGATGCTAAGAAGATATAAAATGCAAATTATAAGCAGATTCATTAAAATATGCTTACAAAACAAAAACGTTAAAATGCATCATAATAAGCAACATCAATAAAATGTAAAGTATACAAATAAAATTGCTTAGCACTACGTAAAATAAATAAATTCAAAAAGGTAAATCAACCCCACCAACTGAGAAGACATAAATAAAATAATCACATTTATTAAATAATAATAGAATTCTTTAGAAAATTGCATGTTTTACAAGAATAGTATTGTTTTGTAAAACTCAAGATAATTCCTTTAAGCCAGGCATTAATTGAATTGGTAGAAAAAGTCGAAAATGAAATGTATACGGGCAGCGAAATGTAATGCTCCACATCTCTATTAGAACCGCAAGGACAATCAGGGCTAGCCAAAGCCTTAAACCTAAAAAGGTGCGTGGGAAATGCACCATGATTAGTGATAAAGAAAAATATAAATTTATAAAAAAAAGGAAACCACAAAGATAGGAAAGAGGCAGAATAGCTTAGTCTTAAGCCCAATTATTGAAGAGTCCCAAAAATCCTCCCAGTGAGTAAAGAGAAACTAATTAAAAACTGAAGGGGCTTTAGGAGCAAGGAACCAATTTTATGTAAAAATCTGCAGTATCGTAAATACCATCATTATGCACCTTAATCCAATATAAATTAAAACATTTATTACATTTTGCTATTTTAAAACTATTTACACTGGTGTCCAAAAGTTAAGCATAAATCGTTAAATGCGAAAAACATGGAGTAAATATTCGTAAAATTATTCCAAATTTCTTGCGGATATTAATTGGGTGAAGAAAAAACATTCGGTTTATGCAAAACTTTTCAGTCGACTACGTCCTGCGCGAAACACCGGCGCATGTCGGAACGCGGACTAGCCATTTCACGCAGCATAGGCAGTTCAGACAAGTTTCGTGCAACTGCTGTGCGAAGGAACGTTGTTAACCATCAAACAAGGTGAATGATGGCACAAAGACGCCAATTGGACATGCTTACGAAAGGAAGAATCGTTGGAATGCTGGAATCCTCGCGATCACAAACCGAAGTGTCTCGAATTCTGAATGTGAACCGGTGTGTGATCTCAAGACTGTGGCAGAGGTTTCAAAGAATGGGAGATGTTGCCCGACAACCAGTATCAGGTCGACCAAGAGTCACAACCCCTCGCCAAGACCGATATCTGGTAATAAGTGCGCGACATCAGAGGGACAGTACTGCCAGAGTACTGGGTTTGGCGCTCACAGGAGTACGAATTTCGAGACAAACTGTTTACAGGAGACTCGATCATGCTGGCCTGTATGCCAGAAGACAAACAGTTTACATTCCCCTCACATCTGCGCATAAACGCGCTCGTTTGAACTGGAGTTTCAAACATCAACATTGGAGAGTGGGCCAATGTGATGTTCAGTGACGAGTCCCGGTTTAGTCTGAGTAGTGATTCTCAGCGGGTAACGATATGGAGAGAACGTGGAACACGTTTTGAACCAAGAAAAATAACGGAAAGACATAATTTTCCATGAAGGGGAGTAATGGTATGGGCAGGCATCATGATGGATGGCCGCACAGACCTCCATTTCTTTGACACAGGGTCTGTGACTGCTCAAAGATACAGAGACGAAGTTCTTGAGCCTTATGTTCGCTGGTTTCGAGTTGCTGTCGGTCCTGACTTCATATTCATGGATGATAATGCGCCATGTCACCGAGCGGTGCGGATTGATGACTTTCTTGAAACAGAAAACATCCAGCGCATGTCGTGGCCTGCGAACTCCCCTGATTTAAATCCTATCGAGCATGTATGGGATATGCTCGGGGGACAAATTGTAGCTCTTTCGCACCCACCAAGCTCCGTTACAGAACTGAAGAGAGCTCTCCAAGAAACTTGGAACCGTTTGAGCCCACAACTCATTCATCATCTCATAGCAAGTATGGTAAATCGCTGTGCAGCGTGCCTGGCTGTCAGAGGTGACCACACGCCTTATTAAACTGCATCATCAGTATTTTATTTAATGTTTTCTTTCATTTTTTCTTTAAAGTGTTAATCCTTGCTATGCTCAGTTTTCTTTCAAGTTTTCTTTCTAACTGCTACTTTGGATAATAAAATTAATTATTATCATTCTTTTGATTTGCTTCCTTATTTTATAACCATTTTACACTCGCATATCACGTTTCCCGCCATTCTGATTTACAGTTCCTTCTTTATTCACATAATTATCAATTATGCTTAACTTTTGGACACCAGTGTAGATAAAGGATTATTACGAAAATTAGAAAAATAGGATACAGGGCAGATTATTTCAATACATATGAACAAAAATATGAGAAGACCACTCGCAAGAGATAAAGATCCTAGTAGCAGTGATCTCTGCTTAGAAGACGGTGTTAAATGAGACCAACGTAATCAGCAATGTTTTGAAAAAGATCCATCGAAAAAAGATACACACTACCTTCCTTGTAAACCTTCCACTCCGAGGGGATAATAGTAGGGTTTACAGCAATTGATCTGAAGCGCAAAGGTACAAGAGAAATAAGAAGTCGAGGATTTAGGAAAAAGAGGAAGATGGAATTAATGGTGTGTGTGAATTTTGTCTTCTGTATCGAAAGATGTAGCGGAGGAATATCTGTTTGTATGTGTAATGAGTTAATTAGAGTAACCCTATATGCACCAGTAATTTTCAGTACGCAAACTATTTGAATAGAATCAACATTCTGAATTTGTTTACTTTTAAATTCCCTTTTTAAACCACAAATCAATACGCAACAAAAAACTCATTAAGAGATACGAACCAGAGTTTTAACATATTCTTATGTATTATATTTTTAAATTTAGATATTTACGGTAGAAATGGGATATAAAGGTTGACATTTTGCTCCTAAGAAACTAATATGAGGGCTTTAAGACATTAATTAGATCCAAATGTTTTGCAGATCTAGAAATCTCTAAAGAAAAAATGCGTTTCTTTCTAAGAGCACACCATGTTTATTCCGGCTACTTATAAAAGGGTAGCGGAAATTGTTGAAATTTATTTTTTTACTGTCATAAACTTGAAAGGTAGCCTGATTGGCTGAGACATCCAGGTTTGACCCAATGTCATTAGCTAAAGTCTGACAAAAAAAAGAGTTAATGCAAAGGTTCCACGCGGTAGGCGATAGCACAAATCCCTTAGACCAGTGATACTCAACCTGCGGGCCGCATGTGACGCGCCGGTCTTATCTAAGTGGCCCGGTCATGAACCTATTCCACTAAGAAATTCAATTATTAAAGAATAATGTTCTAAGAAAATTTAGCGAGAAATTCTACTAATCAAGTAATCAAATCTATCAATTTTGCAATCAGAAAGCTTTTTTTAATAGTAGAATGTAAACAAGGGGCTACAGTGTCGGTTTATCCATTGGGCGCTTGGGACAGGGGCCCGGATAATCTGGACTTAACCAGATTTTCTGGTAATAAATTTTGATCCACCAGTGACAAGGAGCCTGTAGATCTGCGCTCAGGGCCCGAAATGAGCAAATCGGAACTGGTCGTGGATGAAAGGAAAAATCGAAACTACCCCATAACTCGGTAAAAAATGCATCAAAGTAAATACTTTTGTGTGTGTCTTTGATAAAGAAGTTAATATAATATTTAAAAAAAGAGCCAAAATAAGGAGTTTTAATTTTTAATCAATTTTACTGAAGTGTATTTTCCCCCCACTATCCTCATATTGTGGCCCGCGAGAAATACCTGTCATTAATGTGGTCTGGCTGGAAAAATAGGTTGGTACCCCTGCCTTAGACACTCTCTAGCTATAAATTGAAAAAAAGTTAAATTAATTCGAATAAATGATACTTACGATGGGAAATTCTTTGTTGAAAAATCAAAATGTTGCTTTTTTGCTGTCGATGTTGCATGGGGGCGAATTGATATATATTTTTTTCTGATTAGTGATAATAGACAACAGTGGAGTAGCAACCATTTTAAGAGTGGATCTAATTTTTAACTATCTTTCATAGCATGTAAGTGAAAAATATTCGAAGAAAATAGATTGTTTCAAGACGATTGGGAAATTGACTATTTTGTAGTGAAAAACAAACATGGTTCAGTAATTGTTTGATTTGTCACGAAAGTATTTAAAAAATACCAATAAACAAGAATCGTTCGATGACATTTTTCCTTGAAGATCTCTTTCAAGAGATGATAAACAGGCTTTCTTGAATAATCAACAGCAAAAAAAAAAAATGTTTTGTCAGTGGTAATGTCACAACGATAACAAAGGCACCCTATTAAATTTGTTATATCAGTGGTTATCATATGTAACCGTTTACTGACTTGGAAATTGTGAAAGAATAGTATTAAATATATATATATATACTTCCAATTTAGAAAAATCAGTAACAAAAATTTAAAAAAATACTAATTAAAAAAAGCAAAATAGGAGTTTTAATATTTTGCTCAATTTCCACATTTTAAATTTTCTATGTTTTCTTGATCTTAAAGCATTCCCCACCCCTCCCCTCCATTAATCCTCCTGTTGCGGCCCGCGTGAAATAGCTAACATATGTATGCGTCCCGACAAAAAAAAAAAGTTGAGTACCTCTGCCTTAAACCTTTTCAAATATGCGCGTGTGTGTTTCTTTGAGATGGTAACTGTGACTGAAACCGAAAGGGATGCTTCTTTTTCCTTCCTTTATTTGAAATTTGCAATGGGAGGAATAATCTCATATTTGTACATTTTTTTTAAAGGAAACTATTTTATTGTCAATTCATTTTGTTTGTTGTCATTGTAAGGCTCTGAAAGTAAGATGTAAAATACGAGGTAATTGCATTTATGATGATGCTGTTTTAGGTCGTTCTACTATGACAAATTGAACTTTCAGTTGCAAAAGACTAAAGTTTCACATACTTCATTCTCTTAAATTTAATACAAAAAGTATTTTTAATTTTAATTTATAACAATTGTATCTATATATAAAGAGGCGATAACATGTACAATGGTGTCCAAAAGTTATGCATAAATCGTAAAATGCGAAAAACATGGAGTAAATATTCATAAATTATTCCAAATTTCTTGCGGATATTAATTGGGAGAAGAAGAAACATTTGGTTTATGCAAAACTTTTCAGTCGACTACGTCCTGCGCGAAACACCGGCACATGTCGGAACGCGGAGAAACCGATTCACGCAGCATAGGCAGTTCAGACAAGTTTCGTGCAACTGCTGTGCGAAAGAACGTTGTTAACCATCAAACAAGGTGAATGATGGCACAAAGACGCAAATTGGACATGCTTACGAAAGGAAGAATCGTTGGAATGCTGGAATCCTCGCGATCACAAACCGAAGTGTCTCGAATTCTGAATGTGGACCAGTGTGTGATCTCAAGACTGTGGCAGAGGTTTCAAAGAACGGGAGATGTTACCCGACAACCAGTATTAGGTCGACCAAGAGTCACAACCCCTCGCCAAGACCGATATCTGGTAATAAGTGCGTGACGTCAGAGGGGCAGTACTGCCAGAGCACTGGGTTCGGCGCTCACAAGAGTACGAATTTCGAGACAAACTGTTTACAGGAGACTCAATCATGCTGGCCTGTATGCCAGAAGACCAACAGTTTGCATTTCCCTCACGTCTGCGCATAAACGCTCTCGTTTGAACTGGAGTTTGAAACATCAACTTTGGAGAGTGGGCCAATGTGATGTTCAGTGACGAGTCCCGGTTTAGTCTGAGTAGTGATTCTCAGCGAGTAACGATATGGAGAGAACGTGGAACACGTTTTGAACCAAGAAAAATAACGGAAAGACATAATTTTCCATGAAGGGGAGTAATGGTATGGGCAGGCATCATGATGGATGGCCGCACAGACCTCCATTTCTTTGACACAGGGTCTGTGACTGCTCAAAGATACAGAGACGAAGTTCTTGAGCATTATGTTCGCTTGTTTCGAGGTGCTGTCGGTCCTGACTTCATATTCATGGATGATAATGCGCCATGTCACCGAGCGGTGTGGATTGATGACTTTCTTGAAACGGAAAACATCCAGCGCATGTCGTGGCCTGCGAACTCCCCTGATTTAAATCCTATCGAGCATGTATGGGATATGCTCGGGGGACAAATTGCAGCTCTTTCGCACCCACCAAGCTCCGTTACAGAACTGAAGAGAGCTCTCCAAGAAACTTGGAACCGTTTGAGGCTGTCAGAGGTGACCACACGCCTTATTAAACTGCATCATCAGTATTTTATTTAATGTTTTCTTTCATTTTTTCTTTAAAGTGTTAATCCTTGCTATGCTCAGTTTTCTTTCAAGTTTTCTTTCAAACTGCTACTTTGGATAATAAAATTAATTATTATCATTCTTTTGATTTGCTTCCTTATTTTATAACCATTTTACACTCGCATATCACGTTTCCCGCCATTCTGATTTACAGTTCCTTTTTTTTCCCACATAATTATCAATTATGCTTAACTTTTGGATGCCAGTGTATAGTTTAATCTTGATTTAAAAAAATAATTCAATTTCAAACTTTTGAAATATAAAATAATATTTTTCTTTTTAATCTCGAGAAATATTACTTTTATTGCTTAGGTTATTGAACCTTACAATTGTAATATATACAGGGTGGTCCTGAATTCATTTTACAAAATTCAAGGGTAGATACAGGGCACTATAACAATCATTTATTGCATAGGAATGTAGGGGCGCAGGTGAGGCCCAAATAAGGGGAAAGAAAATAAAAGAGAAATGGAGTTGTTGATTGGTTGCGTTGCCGGGAGGGGGCAGTAGATGTCTAGCAACCGTTCAACATGATGCATCTCCTGTTGTTGGAAAGTGTCATTCGTAATTGAGCTGACGTCTACAATGGGAGACTTGACGTATGCCGAAAAAGCAGACATGCATTACATGTACAGCTGTGCAAATGGTAACGGCAGAGCTGCGCTACGAATGTATCACGCGCAGTTTCCTGAACGTCGAATGCCTTATTGCCGAATTTTTCAGCGATGTGTGCACTTACCTGAATGCCACGTTTGGGACGCGATGGATTGAGTGTGGTAGACCAGTCCCTTGGTCCCCCCCCCCGATTTACTGAGCCTCGATCACTTTTTATGGGGATACCTGAAGAATCTTGTTCATACGATTGCTTCTGACTCGGATGAGGATCTCGTTGCTGGAATATCCGAAGCTGCTGCACGTGTGCGTGAAATACCTGACATCCTTGAACGCGTACGCCAATCGCTCTACTAACGCTGTCAGGCATGCATCGCTACTGGTGGACGCAATTTTGAACAGTTTTGTAAACATTGTCATGTCTTCAAAGTTTATTTTTGGATTAATTCATGGCATCTATAGTGCGTATTCACTGTAACCTAATGTAAATATTAAGTGAAAGTTTTGTTTCTGTATTTTGGCAAATTTCTTTTGTGGAATAAAACGTTTGAATTTTAGAATGGCTGGATATTTTATCGTTCTTAGAATCCAGAATTATTTTTAATGTTATGCTTTTTAAGAGCTATTTTGCCTTACTCAACTGCAGAACCAGGTACGCTGCTAGCGTATATAATAGAGTTATTTATTTGAAAAAAGGATAACGTAATAAACATTACACTTGTCAACGACGCTTTCAATAAATACTTTGTCTTTCCTTCAGTGTCTTATTTTTTGTGTTTGTCCCTCACCATGTCACTAGCGCCCATGCATTCATATACAATAAATGATTGTTACAATGTACTGTACCTACCCTTAAAGTTTGTACCAGGAATTCGGGCCCACCCTGTATACCACTACATATTCTAAGTTTTCAAAATATCAGATCTCATAATATTTTCCACACAAAAAATTGTTAGTTTCCGAATTAGTACACAAATAAATTTTGTACGCGATGGCTTACATGCAACTTATGCGCTCCTGAACGTATATGTAACACTTTTGTCTAACTTTTTGTGATATCACTTTGAAGCGCAAGAAACAGCGTAAGAAAGATTACAAATAGTATTCTTTGCTCGCTTAGACGAGTCATACATTAATAATGTTACGAATTTTGTATAAAATAATGTAAATAATTTGTATTTGGATGTGCAATGCCTTTATATTACTCTATGCTATATTTATTTCATGATAAAATTGTAATATTCACAAGCAACGCCGTCCCTTACGTTATAATGGCGATTCTCAATGGGAACTTGGTGAAATATTGGCGATAGAGTCAAGTTGGCATCATTTTTGGCGACCAAGTTGGTGACCAATTTGGTGACTTTGGCGACCATGTTGGCGAGTTGAGGACCCTCTGGATTCTTCTAGAAATTAGTAGAGAAATCCACTAATTTCACGATCTGTGGCGCGAGTGCGTCTTTCCAGAAATTTCGGCCTCTGCTATAAATAGAGAGAGACTCGCCGCAACAGTCAGTCTGATTTTAACCAGCGAGTAGTGAGCACTGTTTTGATTAGCGATTAGAAGACTTGCCTTGAATTTGATAAGCTCGGCTGTGCTTGTGAATAGTCATTTACATACGTGAATTTTAGACACTGCTTATTGTGTCTGAGTGCTGTTGAAGGTGTGAAATCCTTCTGTTAATTATTCTGCGAATTTTGCTGTTGAATCCTGTATTTTCAAGGATTGATTTACGCCAATAAATACTCATCGCTCTTAAGGAATTGCCTTGTTATTTACGACTGATTTTGCATAAAATCCTCGAACCCCGATCTACATAACAATATACTCCTTTTGACTAAAGCTAGAATCTCTGTTCTAGCATTGTGTAAAGCAGAGGTCTTTAAACTGGGTGGGTGATCCGTGATGCCGTAAGAAAAAATGAACAAGAGTGACCAAACCATGCTACTATTCTCTTCTTAAGGCTGCCGGTTGCCAGTTCAAGACATGGTGGGTCCATAGGTGGTGGATAATGAAAAAACTCCCCAAAGAGCAAAAACAAGGAATGGTAAAAGAGTTAGAAAATTAAGGGAAAATCCCTCCCGAACCAAAACTGGTAAAGCAGTATTGAAAGAAGGGGATGCTCTGGAAATAGTGGTGGCCGTAACAATTTGAAGTGCCTAGGGCGCCAGCGAGGTTAAAAACGGCCTTGCCGATGAAACTGACTACCCTGAGTGCCATTGACTAATTACGAAAGGGTAATCTAGATATATTATCGACAGTACATAAACTAATTAAGACTTTTTGTACCATTCCTACCTAACAGACGAGATATTTTCGACGCTTCAGACGTTAACAAATGTTTTTTGAAATTAACTTCTTATGGCAAGGGAAAAATTTTCATTACACGTTACTCGATGACGCAAGGTAGGACTGTATTTTCCATTTCGGTGGAGCGAAGTTCCGACTTTTTCAACGCTTTCAAAACAGCCATCTAATTTTTACTTTTAAAATCAGACAAAAATAATAACAGAATTGGAAAGATCATTGATTTCGCCACGATACGGTATATTTTTTTTTTTTACAAAATAATGATATTTTCTATTTTTTACGATTTTTTCTAAAATGAGTCAAACTTGATGCGTTTTTACGAAAAGGATTTCTAAATCATTGCGTATAAATCTATTTTCGTGTTATTAAAACGATATTCCACACTAAATAAATTTATGTCTTTATCTTTTAAAACCAGTCATTAAAAAATAAAATGCCGAAATCTTTTTTTTAACGATTTTTCAAAAAATACTCCAAATTTTAATTAAGCATTTAATAACTTCTTCATTTATTAAGATAATCGCACGAAACTTTTTTTCCGTGTGTAGACATTTATTATCCATAATCAATGTGAAGATTGAAAAAATTGTTTAAAAATTACGGATTTTAAAAAAAGTTTTTGTGCTTTTTGTCTAAAACACTTTTTACGAGAATTGATTAAAACAGTATTTTTGGTACATTTTTTATTTAAAAAGTACTGTTGTTTGCAATTAATAGGTGAATTTTCAAAACTTTAATGTAAAAATTAAGCCCTAAAAAAGGAAAACTTAAAAAAAAATTTCTCAAACACACTGTACGTTTTTTTTTTTTTTTTTTTTTTTTTTTGCAGAGGAATTCCAAGTGTTTGAAAAATGTGCATGCGCATTAAGACGAATTTCCGGAGCCATGCGCTATTTCAATCTTGGCTCTTTTTACCTGTAAACAAAAACGGCATTCGGTAAGATTACTTTAAAATATATATATATATATATATATATATATATATATATATATATATATATATATATATATATATATATATATATATATAGATATGGAATTTCGCAATTTGGAAAATTTCTATTTTTCTGTCTTTTTTCACGAATAAATTGTAAACAAACTTTCAAATGTTACTTATGACATAGATAAACCAAATGATCTGTTATGGGATCTGTTAATTTTCCTATATTTTGATACAAGAAAATTAACACATTCATTCTACAAGATTAAGACCTTTTCATTCAAAATTTAAATTTCCAGTTATGCTAAATTCATGAGGTTAACTTATAACTGAATGATAAACATCTCTGTTTTTCTTTGCGTTTTATATACTTCTGGTGATATTTTGATTTTATGCTGATGTTGTGATAGTTTTATGTATAGTTAATATAAAAATGAAGGCATTAATACATTTTTTCACTTCATGACACTTCTTAAAACAATATTTCTCAAATATGAAAAATATTTTACACACATGAGTAAAATAATGGACAAAACATAATTAACCTTTCTTTTTAATGAAAAAGATGCATATTACCTTTGAAAAATATAATAAAACTTATAATCTTTATTTTATTTATTTATTTTTTTTTTTGAAAAAAAAAGGTTAGTTTTAAATGTTAAACAAATAAAATAAAGGGGAACTTCATTTGTCATGTTTTACGTTTCGAGATTCTTAAATGATATTGAGTGCAAAACCTAGATTTCTTATTTTAGTTACCACAAGCCTTTGACAACAAAAGTATGCACTGAAACACCCATAAGCATAGTGCGTGTGGAAATAGAATAATAATAATGATACTTTTCTATAAATGAACACAATAAAATTTTGTTTAGTATTATGTATTGAAAATTAAAATTTTGCTTATACTTACACCTTTTCCATCTTAATTATTTTTTTAAAATACAGTTTTAAATAACAATGATAATAATAAATTTATTAATTATATATAAAATTACTGTAAAATAAAACTTAATTACATATAAACCAAATAAGTTAACTTCTACCGCGTATTCACACTGATACACGCATTAATTGTTTTCCTAAAACTGGTGGCAGACTTTATGGTTTGGCTCTTCTAAATATTCTCCGAGGTAGAGAAATAGATCCGGCACCTTGCAAAGCATTCACGTAAAACGAATAAACATTTGTGATTTATAAAAAAAATAAATAATCTTTTAAATTTAAACTCTTATCCAAAGTTATATTATAATTTGAAAGAAAAAAAAATGACGAAGAACGTCACATGCAAAAATTTATCCAACCGGGGCATTCTAGTCTACTTTTTTTTTAATAAGACCCCACCCCCATGAATGAAGTCTGTGTACACCTCTGATGCCAGATACCAAGGGAAAAAAAACAAATCTACTTACCTAAGCCAGAAAATTAAATATCTAAATGAACCAGTATTTTTAAGACAATATAGCAACACGTCAAGAATAGATACTTCGTGCCTAAACAGAACTGTAACAGTACAGTAACGCACATAAAACAAATAATATAAAGTATTTAAAATAACATTAAAATTATATCTAAGGCAGTTTGTAAAAACTTAAAGAATAATAATAAACTTTTAGTAGGTAAAGATCAAAGAAAAATTGAGTATGAGGCAAAGATAAAATAATTATGGCAAATATTTCTTACTCTCTGTCTGTTCTGACTAGTTATACTTAGGTTTATAACTATTTGTTATTAAAAGAATTATATATATAAGAGATAATAGTATCAATAAATTGAAAGTAAAAAAGCTTTTTTAAAACAAGCTTTTATTTAAACGCGGTAAAAAGAATATAAAATAAATTTTTCTTTAAAATTTTTCCTAATTCTTGATTCTAAGATAAACATATATTTTATACGTTGATTTTATTGTTATACTAGCCGTTAGCCGCCCATTTAGCTGAGTATTTCAGGGTGTTATATGAATCTGTACTGTTTATATATATATATGTATGTATTATTGATATCTTAGCATCAAGAATTCTACTGTATTGAAAAATATTCTTATAATTCTTGATTTAAAAAGGACAGAACTTTAAATAATAACTTCTAAAATTGAAGTAGAATTATCTTTTACCCTCTCGTAACCCCCTTTCAATTAGATTTCCACAAAACCCATTTTTAGTGGATCTCTACTCAATAAAATAAACATGCTTGCTACATTTCAAGTCTAAATCTACTAGAGCAAAAACGGATTTTTTTTTAATCAATAAGCTTTAGTTTACAACTTTTCTTATTGAGAACATTTAGAAATCCCTCGCACCACAAAGTATCACACGGAGGCTTACAGAAGTAAGTATAAGTCCTTACAAAGAAAAGAAGAAATTTTAAAGACATGAAGAAGAACAATACAAACATCCATGCCTTCTCCGAGATTCGAACCCAGGCCCTACGGCACCGCAGTCAGCGTCACTACCACTATACCGGATAGGCGACTAGTAAACACTTTTGAGAGTTTATATCTGTAAGACACGTTCAATTCAGCAACAGATAAATACATACCAAATTTCATTACTGTAGGTCTAGTAGTTCGAAAAAGGGCAATTTTTTTATCAACATGCCGCAAAAGATCCCCCCCCCCCCATGAGTCGATTTTCGCAAAATCCTCTCTTAGCTAATTTCCATTCAACAAAATTAGCATGCATACTATATTTCATTACGGTAAGTAGTAGTTCGAGAACGGATTTTCATTTATAAAAGTGTCCCAGCAACTCCCCCTCCCCAACAGAAGTCAATTTCCGTAAAATCCGTTCGTAGCAGATCTATGTTCACAAAAAAAAAAAAAGAAAGAAAACATGCCAACAAATTTCAAGTCTGTACGTCTAAATCATAGGTTCTCAACGTGGGCGATAACGCTCCCTTGTGGGCGTTCGGGGCTTTCAGGGGGACGTTGAGATGGCACGGAGGGGCTTGGGCAGATTAACCCAAGAAGACTAAAAAAAATACGCTGATTATGTACTAACAAAAGTAAACTTTAATACTGTTTACTTATGTTGATTGTATGTATTTAAATCATTCCTTATCACATGTACAAAAATTCACATATTTCGGTAGTACGGGAAGTGGATGAAAAACTTAAAAGATTACATTTCATTCAGACATTCATTAAATTGAATGATACAGGACATTTTAATTTCTGTAATGCACGTGTTGTCTTTGTCTGTGAGCAGTAGGCAACATGTTTCTTCCACTGCATTTCATTACGTATATTATCCAAGAAGCATAATTAAATATGTTAACCGGGAATTAACGTGATTCTTTAAAGGCTGAAACTATCAATTTATATTTATTTTGAAAGCAATAGTTTATTACGTATTACTTCGTGTCATCAAAACCCTTGCCTGTGCCTTGCCCTTGCCTAACAGGTAATCTAAAAATCTTTTATTCCATTCTTTTAAATGAAGAAGAAATTCAGTAGCGTTTCGATTCCAACAATATCCTATCTATGACTAAAATATATAATATTACACAGTTAAATATATTAGTGGCAATAGATATTTCAGATTCACAAGTAAAAAAGCGGGACTTTAGAAAAAAAAATGAAATTAAAAAAATATAATTCTTTTAGAAAATAGGATATTTTTTAAAACTTAACTCTTGTTTTCACTATGTACTATGTATACTCTTATTTCTCTAGAGTGGGAGGGGGCGGTGTCGAAATATTCACTATAAAAGGGGGCGATATCGAAATATTTATTAGAAAAGGGGGTGCCAGTTCAAAAAAGGTTGAGAACCTATGGTCTAAATGATCAAAAACGGCAATTTTTATCTCAACGGATCTTTCGGGTCGAAACACTTTTTATAGCGGATCTCTACTCCATGAAAGGAACGGGCCTACCAAATTTCTAGCATTTAGAGGTCATTTTTAGTCAGAGGTGGCCTACCCGCGGCACGCGTGCTACAATGTGGCACGGTGGAGTTGTAACAGTGGCACGCGAAAACTTACTGAAAAAAGTAATAGTTTTTGAAAAGATAACGAATAGCCATTTTTTCCAATTTTATTGAAATGAGGTAGTCTCAGACAAAAATCCTCGAAATTTGGATTAAAATATGTTTGTGAATAAATGTTTTCTGCTAAATATAATAAATTAAATATCACTAAAAACTAGCTGATTTGCATTTAATAACTTAATTTTGTAGGCATCTGTAAGAGCTAATCTTAGTATAGATGACTTGGTAAAAAAGTAGTAATTCAAAAGCCCCATTTAAGTAAATACTGAGCGTTTAATAATTATTTTGAATTAAATGATTAAAGTTACTCATTTTTATTTTATACTTAATCTAATTGATTGAACTTGTAAAATGTTTATTAAAATAAAAACCTTTGTACTTTTTTCTTATTTATTATATTACTTTTAAATTTCGACTGCATAGACTTGTATTAAAAAATGTGCTATTTGTATAAAAATCCCATAATAAGCTTATAAGTAAATTTTTTTCACTTTTCCACATCTGTTTGTTGGAAAAGTTGGAAGTGGCACTCATAACTATTTTTTTTTTGTATCAAGTAGTGGCACTCTTCCCAAAAAGGTTGGTTATCCCTGATATAGATAAATCTAAATGTATGCAACTATTTTGAAACATGACTAAACTAAAGTATATCCATAGATTCTTAGAAATAATTTTTATACTAGCAATTCTCAAACACTTTTCTCTTAAATGTACTCGTTGATCGAATACTGCTGGTTAAATGAGTGGATGTTTTCAATGAAAACGGTCACATATCAGATACATACTTTTGGTGCATAAAAATACTTGATGAGTATTTTTATGCACCATGCACGTGTCTGAACGAGGCGGGTGCATTCTCTTCTCAAAATACATTACAGTTAATAGTGATTGCATTGCCGTTCCATGAAGTCAAAAATGCACTTACCTTCGGAATCGGACGATGATTCTGCACGTGCACTCCTCTGTCACCACTCGTGCCCCGTCTGCTGCAGTGCACGTGCCTGCAAAGTATCGGGCCATGGGAACGGGGTCCATCCCCTTTCGTTCTTATTGTTAGAGGGTCGTCCTCCTTTCTTTTGTTCCCTCTGTGGAGTGTGTTTCATTCTTTTCCGATTCGATGGTGATTCGTTCCCACGATGGATTTCGATTCTGGCAATCATTTTGCAGGGTTGTCGCACGGGAAGCATGGCATTTCAACAGGTTATAGAAATAATCTCGCCAATATTTATTTTGATGGAACTTGTCGTTTTATATGAAGTTTGGAGGATTGTTTGAATGTCAAAATCCTGCATATTTTAATTTGGCGACAGCCAAAAAAACTGTACTTTAGGCCTAAAATCTATTCCCCGCTTGGTTTTCTTCAGCATACCAAATCCGTTACTTTTTTTGTATTTGTCTTACTTTTTCTGAAATAGAAAAAGCTAGAAAGTGACCTAACTATAATAAGAAACCCCCAATTTGCTTTTGTTGGCTTTAATTTGTTTCTGTTAGTTCTGCAGCCATACGAATCCAAGATACGATTCCAATAAAATCCATAGAATAAAATAGTTTACTAACATTTAAATCAAATATCTCGAATCCTTCATGCAGTTTATTGTTTAGTCTAAAGTGGGATAAGTACTAGCCTTCATTTATGCTCATCATTTAAACATTCTTTTAAATTTTAAATTCCGTCTTTTATGGTACGTAATATAAATCTTTAACGATTATTAATGGGATTAAACAACTTTTAATAAAAGGAATAAACATTTATTGTTCATCTATTAAGCTTAAATTAAAGCGAAGAATAAGATGTTTTTCTTTGTTTGAATTTCATTTTTCAGAATTAAAAATGCTTATGTACATGTTAATTGGGGGGGGGGGATTCTGTTGTTTTAGATCTAACCTTGAAACATTAATTTAAGAAAAAAACAAAGAGTACCTGTTTTTAGAAATGTGTGCTGTCATACTCTTCTACCGCACGAGGCAGCTTTCTCACGGTTTCTGTTGAGCAACCTACGCGAATTCATTTTCTTTATCAACGGTCATTCTTCAGGATGATCAGGTGTGCAAACCTTAAATTTTATTTTACTAATTTATTTTGAAGGAAAGTTTTGAAATTTTTATTCTAAACAACTTAATATTTCAGCTGCATAAGCAGTTCTAACTAACGTAAAAGTTGCTTAGCCGCGAAACTTGAGTGTTAGTTTGATTACCTTATTCAAATTTCTCTTATGGGTGTTTGGAAGATAATTCCTTAATAATTTTCTGCGTAATATAAAAGAACATAAATCAAAATTGAATTCTTTTTTCATGTAGAGAAATATCCGAGTATTAATACAAACTTTTAGATTTTAACATACAAATTTAAAAATTTATTTACCATTACGTATCTACTCCTATAATTTTGCGATATTTCCTTTGGATTTGAATGAAGGTGGGGGGGAGGCATCTTTTGTGGTTGAAAAAAATCGTAAAACTTCAAGCGAAATATTAAATTTCTTCTTCTTCTTTTTTTTCTTCCTTTTTTTGTAAAATAAGGTTTTTGAATTTTGTAAGGTTTTACTAATGCTATCTCTGCTGCAAATTATAATAGAAACGTTCTTGTGGTTGGAATACAACAATAATTAATTTATCATCTAAAAAGTTTGCTTCACTGCATTTATTAGCTCAGAGCAGTGAAAACGCTTATAAAGTGATGCTGCTTTTGATTTCAATTTCTACTATTAGTTCTCACTCTCCCTATGTTTGTATATATATATATAATGTCCACATTTTCACTAGTTAATAAAATACAGTAGAACCTGTTTCTGTGTGATCCCTTTTTGTGTGATTTTATTTTTGTGCGATTTATTTTAAGCGGTCTTTTTTTTATGTGTTATATGAATTTCAACGACTTCGGCGCCTCTGTAATGTTTTCTATCAATATACACTTTAACGCGCTCTGTATATTTGTTATAAACAATCTCTCGACAATTGTTTTCTTTCAACGCGCTTGATTGAAAAAGGAACTTTCAATAACTGTGACATTATCAATAATTTGATAGATTATGAAGGACGAAATTCTTTAGGAGTGGATAAAATATATGGAAGAATCCAGCTTTCAAACAAATCGGGAAAGCATTTTTTTAAAAATTGGCACCAATTCCGAAAGGAATTTGAAATTCCAAAGAGAGCTTTGGTCATGCATATCTGGTTATCGTGAAGTTTACAAGCAACTGACCAACCGACAGTTGTCGCAAAAACTTATCACTTACTTTATGGTGCCAAAAAATAAATCAATTGAAATTGTATCTGCAAGTGACAAAAGCGGTTTTTAACGAATTCATCACAGGAAGATATATGCTTTGGATTACGACGAGTAGCAGTGAATTACGTATGTGCATTTTGAAAACTTTCCATGAATCCAATGAGAAACTAAATGTTTTTAAAATGCTTCTATGTGTAATTTAATTATTTATTTTGTTTGGAAATACTTCCTCTTAAATTTCTTAAATAATAAACGTATTTTCAAAGTGCGACTTTCTTATGTGGTCCCTCCCCACCGCATAAAATATTTTTTTTGTCATATGTCGACTCATTTTTTTTGTTATATGTAAGTATTTATGAGTTTTTAGATATTTTTTTTGTGCGTTTTTTTTTTATGCGGTTCCTATCTTACCGCACAAAAACAGGTTTTACTGTACTTTTTATTCATCCACTCAACTTCGAATACATTTGTTTAAACTTGTAGTGGATGATACTTGATGTTAATACAGTTTTTTTTAATAATAATTCATTAATTTTTTTAATTAATGAATAAACAGTAACAAACAAACGGAATTTTTAAAAATATGATTAAAAATTCAGTAGGAAACAAGGTTGAATTTTGATAATTGATGAATCGAGAGTTCAGTTCCTGTTTCCGCTACACTTTTCATTTGACTAAGTCTCTATGACCACGCTTGCCGTAGTTTTGAAGCTAGATATCATTAGCTTCATCATTACGAAGACAATTACGAAATCTGCAACCAATGACTAAAGGTAGAAACTTATTCAAACTCTTAGATAAAATACGCATTCAACATCAAAACTAAGCTGCAGCGTTTTTATTTTTATTATCATCGAACTAAATTCATTGGCGAAATTTCCATTACCGCCAATAATAAAATTTTTCGAAAGTTGGAAGGAAACGGACGATTCTGTCGCCAATAGTGTCACCTGCGTGTGGCCGTACATTGTTCGGGGCCGAGCGTGAGAACGATGCTTCGTAACACGTGTCCCGCGCGCTCCGCTCTTGGAACAGATGTGGCGCGTGCGTGGGACTGAGAACTTTCTCAGAAAAGTTGCGCGTGCACCTTCCCCGCTGTGATATTGTTCCGGGCACCCGTTTAAACTGTTTGTTCGTCCCCTCCCCTCGCTCCTTTTCCGTTTTACTATTCCCCTCAAATTCACATCCGAACAAATAGAAGCGTGGTAAAGATCCACCCTTTTCGGTTCTATTTTTAAAGATTCTTTTAACCCTTCCCACCCCCCTTTTCTGATATAATAGGCCTTTTAAAAAACAAAATAGAGTAAAATAAAATTGTTTAAAAACACAACAATTTAAAAGGATTTTTAAAAAAAATAGAATTTGAACTTTTATTTCTTCTTGCACTATACTTTAAGCATAAATTGAATCCTTATCAAATTCAAACTATTCTTTTCTTTTTAGGTATGTTTGCTGAAAGAGCTATAAATTGTTATTTATTTAGATGTTGTTGTTGTTTCCAGTGAATTTAAAAAAAAAAGATTACGTTCGCTATGGAGTTGTTATTGAAGATATCACTCATGGTTATCGGCTGGAGACTTCTTGCAGTATTTTTACTACAGAAGCAGTCTCTATTCACCGTGCTTTTCAATCAATGCATAAGCAGCAATCGTATATATATGCAGGGACGTCTTAAGGCATGGGCCGCCTGGGCCCAGGGCCTCGGTCACGAAGGGGGCCTCGTCTCGTTGTCGACTCAGACTTAACAAGATCATGATTCGAATAATTTCAACGGTCAAATGTTACTTCTGGTTGTATTCTCCGAAAAACTGGGAATTTCGGGTGATATGTCCACTGGCTATACGTGATGACCAGCATCCATGTATAGGCCTAGGTCTACCACCATACACCATCGCACAAACCGGACTCATTCAGTCAAAAGGCGGCAGTCGGTCGAGCCGGTTTGTACGATAATAAGTCATGTATATTTATTTGCTTAGGGTTATTGTTTGTATGTGTATAAGCTACGTAGGCTATGTATTGTCTATTTTTAACGGTCACAGCTGGGCCTACATTTGCGCAGGGGCTCAGGGCCTCAAGAAGTTTTAAGACGTCTCTGTATATGTGTACTAACGGCCTAAGTATCTTACATGGATTTGAAAATTGCAGCAATCGGTGACATATCGGGGTCTATGATAGATAACACATCATATGTCAACTGTATGACAAGGATTTCGCCATAAAGTTTTGTTGGATACCAAGCCATGTAGATATCATAGGCAACGACCCACTTGCCTCTAGCAGTTCCGCTTTTTGACATGAAGTTTGTTATCTTGCGTCATATTGAAAGCCTAGCAGGAATCGTGGAGTTTGCAGCTGAATAATAGATTGCCACTGTAAAAACTGTCACTGCCTATGATTCTAATACTAAAAGGGGATATGTTACAGGGACATCTTAAGACTTCTCGAGGCCCTGGGCTCCTACGTAAAAGCAGGACCTGGGCCAGAGACGTCTTAAGGCATGGGCCCAGGGCCTCACTCTCGGTGGGGGCCTCGTTTAGTTCTCGACTGTCTTAATAAGATCATGATCCGGATAATATCGATGCTCATGTATTATTCTCGAAAAACAGTGAATTTCAAACTGCATGTCAACTGTCAAAAGGGTTAAGTCTATATTATGTGATGACCATTGTCCATGTTCAGGCTTAGGCCTAATATCATAAACAATCATGCAACTCATTTAGTCGAAAAGCGGCCATCGGTCGAGCCGGTTTGCGCCACGTTTTTGTGATAGTTATTCGTGCACATTTATTTGTTTCAAATGACCGTTTGAACGAGTATTTGACAATGAATGCTATATACTGTCTACTTTTAGAATTTAGATAGCCTACTTTTGCATAGGGGCCCAAGGCCTCAAAAATCTTAAGATTTGTCTAGGCCCAGGGCCTCAAAGAGTCTTAAGACGTCCCGGACCTGGGCCCCTGCACATCTATGACCCTTAAAAGTAGGTCCCACCTATGGCCCTTAAAAGTAGACATAACATATCATACATTGTAAAAACTCGAAAAAACAATAACCCGAAACAAATAATTGTGCATGACTTACAATCGCACAAATTGGCTAGACCGACTGCCACTTTTTTTTTTGTCTGAATAAGTAATGAGGGTGTATGGTGATAGGCCTCAGTTTTTCGAAGAATACAACCATAAACAACATTTGACCGTTGAAATTATTCGAATCATGATCTTTTTAAGTCTGAGTCGAGAACGAGACGAGGCCTCCATTGTGGCCGAGGCCCTGGGACTGGGCTCAGTTGGCCTATGCCTTAAGACATCCCTGGGTGATGTCAGATTAACTAGTCTTCTCCTCGGACATACTCGTTTTTCTCATAGGCGTATATTGTTCGGAGAGGATTCTCCCGAATGTATTTCATGCCAGGTTGTGTATACCGCGTGTCACTTATTGACTGTCTTTTTTTTTATCAACATCGAGCCACATTTTTTTTTCATTCATCTGTTTAAAGCTTGTCTAATATAGGGGAAAACCCGCACCAAAATCTATTTGCTTTTCTATTTGAAATTGGATATTAATTTTTGTAATTAGAAATTTTGTTTTTTACATAACTTCAAGCGTGTGCTTGTCTACCTATCTAGATACATTTTTATAAACCTTTTAATATTTTTAACAACTCTTTAGCGCAGCTTAACCAGTATTGGCTCTTGCGACATTAAATTATGTACTCACCCATTTATTTGTAACTTTCAATATATGGCCATTATGCGTACTGTAAAAATAAGTGTTCACGGAAAGTTCCCATCTGCCAGTCATCATGAGTTCGAGAATGTAACCTTAATCTAAAACGGAGTGTCAGTATAATGATACTCTCACATCTAGATATCGTATTAGTTCGAATACAATAAAAGAACACCCTAAAGAGCAGATAATAATTTATTTTTCATTGCATTTTTCTTCATTTTTAACAAATTTATTAATTTTTTGTTAATATTTCCAAATCTGCATACTTAATTACTAAAATAACTATAAAAATACTTTGGATAGTAAATAGGACCTTATCTTAGTATAAATCTGCAATGCAATAAAAGAGTCTAAGTTTGAAAAGGTTATTAAAAAATTTAATTTTTTCTGCCCTCTTTTTCAAAATACCTTACAAGCTAGCTACTTTAAAACATGCAAGCAAAACAATAAAATGGGCACATTCTTATTTTTCATATTTTATGATCAAATTTTCTCACATGGGGTGTGTTTGCGGCGCGATGAGGGAGTCTTCAAAAGAATCTTCAACTTCTGAGAATTACATATTTAAACAGAGATTTCTAGGAACGTAAATACCTGAATTATGTAGGAATAATCGTAGGACGTTTAAATAGTTATATTCTTATTGAATAATTTTTTATTATTACACTGATTTTATGATAGAAAATTTTGTTTTTGTTAATCTTTCTGTATTTTCGAAATGTTAAATATTCGAATCAAGCTTCTAATTCCATGCAAGTTTTCTGAGTTAAAATTTAAAAACTTTTTGTTGGTCATTTTTACGTTATTGAGAAGAGAATTAAAAATTTTGATTTAATCCATGTTGCTTGTTTGTCTCTCTTTCACTAAGTTGAAATTTTTATGGGATAGGAAAATAACAGAGCGATCTCTTCTACCATTTGTAAAGAATAATAATTGCTTGTTCTTTTTGAAGCAACAGCACTATGATATTCACGACTGTGCATAAATAATTGTGTATAATAACGTTGAAATAGTGTAATCGTGTGCATCTCATAATTTACTATGTTATTTTAGTAAAGCAGATCTGGCAACAAGTTTAATTTATGTAACTTCAGGTTTTGGTTCTTCTAAAATTTACGGAAGTTTTATTAATACAGTCGGATCTCTATTTAACGAAGTCGCTAAATCCCGGAAAAAAGTTCGTTATTTGGAAAATTCATTATATAGAGCATAATCTTTTAATATACTTTATAAACCACATAAAACACATTCTAAGTTCATAAACACTATATATTAAAAAGAAAGTAATTATTTACTCATTTTTGTAAATTAATATCTATTTATATTATATATCTTATCCATAAAAAAAAAAGAAAGAAAGAAAGAAAAACTGTGCATGTGGAAAACAAGAAAAAAGAATTTCGAGGAATACACTATATTTTCAACACTAAGAAAATAATTTTAGTTATGATTTAATTAATGCATTTTATGGACATTTTCTAATTTAAAGCATACAAGTAATTTTATTTTATCGAAGATGTTTCCAGTGAACTGGACAATGGGGTTAAAGGTTGCACTTCTTTGAGGAAACGCCTAGAATTCTATTGCTCTCGGCGAGTTAGGCACCTAATAAAACCAGTTCAAAATTTATGACCACCATAAAATGTATTAAAATGAAGAAAAACTTGAAATATCCAGAAATACTTTAAAAATAGAGAGAGAGAGAAAATTGAATCACAAGAGAAAAAAATTCTCTATATAGAAAATGTACTTCGCTATTGGGAGATTGTTTTACGAAGAAAATCGTGAATGTTCTTGGTTCCAAGAAAAAGTTCGCTATACAGAAAAATTCGCAATACAGAGGTTCGTAATATGGAGGTTCGATTGTATTTTTTGTTGTAATCTTTTTGAAGTAGATTAATACTGTCAGGAAAGTTTATCCTATAAATAGCACCCTTTCATACAATTAATAAACGAATGTATAATTCTTTCGTGTGAATTTTGATTTGCTGAAGTCTGCTTAATCTTTTAAATAGAGAATTCAATTTCTATTAGTTGTTATTTAAAAAATTTTTCCCCGTAAAATTCGAAATCGATAAACCATTTTACACTATTTTTTATTTTTTACAAAAACTCATTGAGAGATGCGACTTAGAATCGATGTCGGCTTAGATTCGAATACATACGGTCAGTGGCACACACAAGGGGGGGGGGAGTCCTCGGGTCTAAACCCCTCCCCCAAAGACCTTGATTTTTTCCCCGATTGATTATAATCCTATGTTTATAGTACGTTAAGTTTTAATTAAGTGTTTGTTATTAATTAATGCTAATTATTCATTCAATAATTAATTTTTTACTGTTTTGTTCCCGAAAATTGACAAAATCAAAAGAATACGCTGGGCGGCGTCTTGGAGCATGATATGAGAATAGTGGACTTTCGTCTCTGGACCCCCTCCCCCTTGAAAAATTCTTGTGTGCTCTACGGAATGCGGTATATATAAAAATTAAATTTAATAAATCGACATTTTAAAAAAAAATTCAAACAGATAGTTATCAATAAAGATCTAGACATTTGAGAAACATTGAAATTGTTAGTGAGTACCGTAAAATCCGACGCATAACGCGCATCTATACTTCGAAGCTGCAATTTTTAGTTTTTAGGTATATTCGCCGTATAACGCGTACCCTTTTTTCTACGAAGAAACCTAATACATATGTACGTGCGCAATGTTCTTATGCTTTGAAGCCATTTATTCCAGATATTAGTCCAAGCTTTAGAAAAAAAAATTGGTTATTTCTAGAAGTACAACCTTTCAAGTTCACAAGGGGGGGAAAAAATGTCATTTCTTTTAAATAAACAATATTTAAATATATGTAGAAGTCTAACTTTTTTCCATGCTCATCTTTTTTTTTAATTTCAAAAGCTCTCATTTTTATACCCGGCGTATAGCGCGCACCCGTACATTTCGATCTTATTTTTTGTGTTAAAAGTGCTCGTTATACGCCGTATTTTACGGTATATCATTTTATATTTTCATTTTCGAATTGTAAACGAAAGTATCATTATTACATTGCGATCTCACTTCTAAATAGA
The DNA here is from genome assembly GCA_019973975.1 of Trichonephila clavata. NCBI lineage: Eukaryota > Metazoa > Arthropoda > Arachnida > Araneae > Nephilidae > Trichonephila > Trichonephila clavata. The sequence continues at coordinate 78,731 of BMAO01009890.1, read as the reverse complement.
TTCCTCGCTTTTCTAATAGTCAAATTAGATTGTAGGCGGGGGGGGGGCTCTCGATAAAATTATGCTTGTTTTGATCGTGTTTGTGTGGTAATAAAGGGTGAAAAAATGAATCTAACATCAAAAGAGGATGAGAAAGACATCCATTCAAAATTTGCTACGAAATCAACGCTTATCTAGATGTGAAATTTAATGCATTAAGAGAAATTAAAAATAATGCATATAATTAAAACTTTTACTTTTAATTACATTTACTTTTTTCCAATTAAACAACATACCGTTCATTTCTTGCTTGTCAAATCGAGATTTGTTGCACGTGCAATCCATATTATAAGCTTTGTTCTGAATTTTTTTTTAATTAAAGAATACACTTTTTCTTAGCCCTTTCCATTTTAAAAACATTTAATTTATACACAATATTAAAGTATCATTGATATTTGGATTGCTTTCACTAGTTATAAATTTATATTTCAATCATCCCCCCCCCTTCGTTGAAACAAACAAACAAAAACACTTGTTTCAGATTAAGTTCAATATACCCATTATTAGATTAATCTATTAAAAGGAATTTGATCGAACAAAAAGAGAGGATTATGTTTAAAAATCTCTAAAATATTTTATTTAAAAAATTATTTATGAAATAACGTATTTCAAACCATAAAATAATGAATCATAATCACAAATCTAGTTTCCTTGAGATAAAGTAAAATTCATAATTCTCGAATGAAAACATATTCTCATTTTAGGGATTTTTAAAATGTGTGTTATTTATACTCATAATTTTTCCGAAGAGAAGTTTCTTTTTTCAAAAAATTAAAAAATAATTCGCTGGGATTAAATACAAGTATTTGAAAAATCTTTGAACGGAATTATTTTTGTGTTCTTAAGAATTCTAAAATCGCAGATAAAAATTATTGCTATGGTTCCTTTCATGTTTATCTAATTATTTAAAAATATTTTATAGGGAGAAGATTTTTTATATGTATTGTAAAAAAATATTAATATTGGTTCAAAACACATTCAGTAAATATTAATTAAAAATTATTATTATTAGTTAACTGACATAACATATTACCCTTTCTTGAAAATCTCTTTTCAAACATTCGTGTTAATTTTTAGTGGCTATTTCTATATACTCATTGTCCAGCGTGCACGAAAACAGAAAATTAAACCTCTAATTACTCATTCTGATTAGAACACAGAGATTTTTCTCATCCTTTCCCCATCCTCTCCCCCACAACACGAGTTAACCTTCCCTCCACATAGCTCAGGTGTGGGGGTATTGTAATTGAACTACACCATACGCGCGGTGAGAGAGTGAACTCACAGCACCCGCGGTGGATGCAATGAAAAAAAAAACAACGATTGGGAAGTTGAAAAGAACGTGGGAAAAGTTCCGAGTACCCGCCTCTTTCCCACAGTCTGCAACCACCATGCCAGCCGTTCGAGTCAGTTTCGTCCCCTCTTCATTCCATTTATTCCCCCCTTTTCGCTGTTTCTAACGGCGACATTAAAGTTCTTGTCTACCTCATTTGGCAAGAAATCGCGTTATGGTACATTTGTTTTGAGTGTTGCTATAGTAACTTGGCGATTTAAAAATAACTCTATGCTTTTTTTGGCGATTTGTATGGATAATATCTAATACGATAACCTCTCTATACATACTTATGAAAGTTTATAACCTTGGTCATTCGCTCTTGATTCCATGTACTGTAACAAACCTGTGTGATTAACTGTAATACTGAGTGTTTTGTTTCTCTCCATGCTTGATATCACTTGGATGCTATTTATTGATTTCTAGGAATTTTTTCAAGGTAAGGAATTGTTCATGGTTTGTAATTGTTGTTGTTTCGGGAACATTGTTTTGCTTTAAATTTTGTGTAAGTTTTTATGAGCTGCATCATATAATAGCTTTAATCGTTCCTGTGTATTCAATTCATTTTTTATTTACTCTCTATTAAAAAAAATTTCAAATTGGATTTTTTTAATGAAAATTATTACTATGATTCAAGAAAAAGTTTAATTGTTTTTTAATCTGTTTCTTTTAGATTTATTTCTTTTGGAGAATACTTGAGAAAAATTCAAACTTTTGAGTGAACTTATCCATTTGATTTCTTCAATGATGGCCTGCCTTTATGGTTTTCTTACTGTTTTTATATCCTTCATCATCCATGTGTCATCTGCTCCTACATGTACTGGAAAAGCATCTTGCAATCAACAGTCTCAAGTTTCTAGTTACCCTGGACATTGGCCATCCAACTATTGCAAAGTGAATAATGTAGTCTTCAGTACTGGTGATCGCATATTACGCTTAGAAGGAGATCTCCAAGAACTGGACAAATGCCACAAAATACGTGATGTTTGGAAATTTGAATCAACCAGTGCTGGACAGCAGCTGAACAACATTGTGTGTGATCAAGTTTTCAATAGAGGACATTTCTTTACTACTTATTATTTTCATGGAAGTAATTATTTCCATCTTCACTATGACACCATGCTGCCTCTATTTGTTGCTCTTCATCAGGACATGAACAAATTATCCAGTGGCTCCAAAGATGTTACATTGCTTCCTGGGATTGAAATCAACAGAGGCGAGGTAAAAAGCTATTTCTCTTGTTTTATCTTACTTGGATTTTTTAAAGTTGTTTCGATTGATATGGAAAAATAGTGAAAGAATTTTTTTAATACAATAATTTGTAATGTTAAATGTATTTTATACATCATAAGAATCAGGGGTCATAATGTTATGCTTTTAGTAAAAGAGATTTTTAGGATGCATTTCTTTCTTATGTTTTAATGTATCACATTCATTTATATATTTATTGTATAAAACTGGAATTCTTTTTTAAAAAATGTTCAGTATGTTTGATTTTATGATTTTCTTAGGGTATTGATTGGAACACTGATGCCTTTGATGATCCAAGTTCTTACTGGATGCAAATGCTCCAAATGTTGTCAAAACCTCATCGTCTCTTGCCCTTGGATCGTAAATTAGCTGGAATCAATAAAACTATTTGCTTTCAAGAAGCTTATTTTGGGGTAAATACTTTTTTATGTGTAGTTTTCTTTAAAAAATAGTCAGTAAATTTATAGCCTTTCTCCCACATTTTTATAACAATGTTTGAATCTTGGCTTTTTCAATGAGAATACTTTCAAATTTTGTTTATCTAATGTATGTTTTCTTTTTTTTCCCATTGTAGACTCCAAAAGTTGACTTTAGTAGTCCTGATTTGTTACATTCTTATGCTGATTTTGTTAAAAAGGCTTTTGGCATAAAACCATCTAAGAATATGGATAAGACTGGAAAACCTAAAGTTGGATTGATTCATAGGTAAATATTAATTTTTAAATGTATTGTTTCTTTGAATTAATGTATAAAATAAAGAAATATAGAAGTAAAAATATTCTTGTTATGTTACCAAAATTACTAGTAAGGTGAATGTGAAAATATTAGTTAAATGTGTTAATGAGATTATTTTAATATTAAAGAATGTAGTCTATTCTTGTTCTTCATTATTAAAAAAGATATTTTAAATCATAATATTGTCCTTTTGTGTTGTAATTCATTTTTAAGAAAAATTATGAGAAAGTATATTTTAATACAATTCATTAAATATGTATATTTATCCTGCAGAGAAGGTAGAAGAAAGATTCTTAATGAGGATGAATTGGTCAAAAGTCTATCTTCAACTGTTAATTTGGACATCCTTGACTTTTCTCGCATGTCTGTCAAAGAACAGGTAAGAGAATAATTTCTTAGAGTTTTTAGAAAAATCTTCTTTAACTGTGATGTTTTATGAAACAAATCTACTTTTGAGCATATGTTATAACTTATGTATCAATTAATTTTGTAAATCAAAATTTAAATTTTGCAATGATGAATTTATTTATATTTAAAGTAATTCACACATCTCAGTTCCTTATGCATTTTGATTTAAGAATTCTAAAAATAACTGTGAATATTTGTATATTAAGCTAAGAAAGGGAACAGAAAAGCATAAGATAAAATAATTTGTAAATAAATTGTTATAAAGATAAATAAATTTCTGTATTTTTTAAAATAGATACAAAAAGTGCAGCAGTATAGTGTACTAATTGGTATGAATGGTGCTGGATTAGTGAATGCGCTCTATTTGCCAAAAACAAGTGTTGCCGTACAACTTGTGCCATACAAAGTGAGTGTTACTTTTTTACAATATATATTTCTAACATTCTTTATAAAATATATCTTAAATTTAAAGCTATTTATTTTCAAATATAAGTTTTCTTAATATGAATGTAATATGTAAAAGGAAATGAATCAGTATCACATTAATCTTTATCAAAAAAATCTTTTAACTTTAATGTACATGATTATTTTATTTTGTACTTTAAAAATATTTCCAAAACTGGTTTTTTCTTGAAAAAATTAAATTAAATACTAAAAAATTGTTAATTTCTTTTAGGCTCAGTTAAATGTTGAAGAATTTGCTAATCTTTTAAAAACTCGAGGACCATATTTAGAATGGCACAACAATCATCCTGAACTTGATCGTGGAATTCCTGAGGACATATTTCGCAATGGAGCTGACACAATAGTTGATGTGAATGAATTTGTTCAAATAGTGAACAGAGCCTTGCAAATGCACAATGAAAGCACAAAAAGCTAGATCTGAATTGGCTCTTTTATACAGTAACAATGTGATAAATTATTTAATGTTTTATATATTGTTTAATATGATCAATTATGCAAGAATTATATAATGTAGTTTATATAAGATGTATGTAAATCTTGTTTATGTTTTGTTGATCTTTAGTGTATTTTTACCTTTTAATAGAAAAACACCAAAAAATATTTTATTCTCATATATGATGGTTATATTATACATATTACATACTGAAAAAAAGTTATGCTTTTCTTTGAGAAAAATAATGCATTGAAAGAAGTTAGTATTATGAAGCAGAAGTAGATAATATTTTATTCTACTTTATTTAAAATAATTCTCTATGATCTCATTTTATGTGGGAATTTATCAAATGAATTATTAATGCAATATTTCATAATTTTAGAGAGTAATTTGTTTTTATATTTGGATTTTATAAATTCTCAATTTCAATGTTAATGCTTAAATAATTCAATATAAAAATGAATGTGTTGTACTCGTAATTAGATTTATTGAATAGTTGATTCTTTTATCTAATCTGTTCATAGAAGATGAATATTTCTATCTATTTGTTAGTTGTATTAGATAATTTAATTATATTCTGCCATCATTTTGAAATATAACAAATGAATGTCATGAAAACTTTAGAATTTGGGAACAATTTTGAGCTTTTTGTGCACAGTTTTTAATATTGTTGATGCTCTTTGATTAATTGAAATCTTATAGCTAAGAATATTTATTGTTTACATTAAAATTATGCAATCAGTTAAATTATTTTTAAAATATTTTTTAGGACTTTTTGGATAGTTTTTTAAAGGCTTTTAAAACCAATCACCTAGAGCTTATTTAACATAAAGCAAACATGATATATTATTAATTGTTATATTGAATTCATAAAGTATACTTTATATGGTTTAAAAGTACAATGTTGTAACCAAACTGTAGAATATGTTGAGCTGATCTTTGATTAATATAAAAATTTAATTAAGTTTGAATTATATATAAGTATAAAAGAATTTAACATTTGAAATAGATTATATCCCTTTTCCCTCATTATATATTGAGCTACTTCGACTTGCTCTTCACAGATATTTATTTAATACTGCTCTGTAAATTTTTTTCATATTAAATTTTTAATTATAGCTTGAATATTAATGTATGTGTTTATATATAAATGTGTAAGAAATGAAAAATTTATTAAAGAACATTATAATCAAGAATTACATATATATTTAAAAAAATTTCCTGCATTTTTTCCTCTTTGTTAAGAGTATATATCAACTTGTTAATAAGAATATTATAAATTATTTATTTTTTTAACTTTAAAAAGATTATAAAGTTAATTGCCATCCTAAAAATATGTGATATGTTCTCTTTTTAACTTTTGTACATATTTGTAAATATTTATGTCATAGGTGCTTAGTTAAACATTTGGTCAAATTTGCCTTTTGTTCTGGGCATTTTTATATTTTATTTCATATTGAGTTATTAGCTGCTATATAATTTTGTTTTTAAGGGGACACAGTACAATTCAATTGGTGAAAATCAATCAAAAATTCAAATAAATTTTCTATAATCTCACAAAATTTAAAAATTCTTAAGTTGAAAATAATTCAGATTTATGGTAACTTTTATGTTTATTTTTATTCACATCCCAATGGCAAATAAAATTTTTAAGTGGATTTATCTCAGTAAGAAAAAATAACTTATTTATTTTCGTTTAAAATGCTAAGGCTTTTTTTTTTTTTTTGTGCTTAATGCTTTGGAATTTTTTTTCACCTAATTGTCAATAGTACATGCAACAAAAGTTGCTATGCATTTTTAAATCAAAGCAATACTTTTTTTTAAAGATGCAGTTGACTTTAGAGTTCACACATTTTTCGAGGAATTTTCAATATGCATTTTAGGGATAAAAAAAAGTATTTTGCATATATCAATCATGCTAGCTGTTAACTCATACAGCTTTTGTTATACATAGCTCTACATATTTGTAAATCAAATTTCATGTGTATTTATCAATTATTGTAAGAGGAGTAGCATTTTCAAATCCCTTCATAAATTTTTAAACTTCTCTTTAAAAAATTAAATAGTTAGCATTTTGCGAACAAAATCTGTATACATTGGTTGCTAGCAAAAAAATTGTGAAAACCATTAACCTAAGATTTTTGTAAAAATCGTACTATGTCCCCTTAAGTAAACATAATTTTATAATTTCATATTTTGTTGAATAATGTGTTAAAAAAAATCATTTATCATTTTAAAGCTTGTATCATATTTGTAAAGTCTTTAACATCTACTTAATATAAGTGACATATTTGTTACATTTTATATGTTTATACACAATTAAATTTATACTTCTGTGGGTTGTCTTCAGAATAAATGTTACTTTTAAGTGCTTATTTTATACATCATTTTTTAATTGTTCATGTTAAAAATTTGTGTTATATAAATCATTGCATTTTACGCACTGCATATGTATACAAAGATGTCAGTATGTAATGAAATGTATGTAATTTTAATCAAAAATAGATTTGATCAAAATGTGACATTCCATGTTTGATAAAAAAAAAGATGTGATTTAATTCTGCTTTTTAAAAAATTGAAATAAAGATGTTTTTATTGAGAAACTCTTTTTATATTATTTCAGATTCAATGAATTTTTATTTTAAATTATTCTGACTCAACCCACAAGAGCTATTGGTGATGAGTCTCATAATTTTAAACCATGGTCAAGTGACAAAAACACATATTGTAATTTGATAATCTTGTTTTATAGTAATTATAATTAAAATGGAGTATAATTTTAACTGATCAAAGTTAAATTTCATAGTATATTCCATAAATAATTGGCAAGTGTCATTTGTACCAGATTTTCTCAAAATGTATATTTCTTTTCCAGAAATTGATTATTAGAGAACTTCTGTTAATTTTACACCCATCTCTTTTACCTATAATCAGTAATTTATATCAGATATGTTCACAAAATTTCAAGAAAATCACAGTAACATTTTTATTGCTTCGTATATATTTCTTGATATAGAGTTATGCTTTATAATGGCAATAGTCATTTATTGTGATAGAATGTTCCTCATCATTACCTCTAATAAAAATTGCTAATTCAGCTGTATTATTGACATCCATGTTTCTATCTTTTGATATGAAATAAAATTTCAATTTAGTAGCTTCGCTTTTCAAATATTTTCCTGTTTTATTAATTTGTTTATAGTATGGCAAGATAATTTCTTAAAGCCAATTTTATTTTGTAAGCTTTCTCTAAATTGATCAATGAACTCATCATTAGTATATCATCATCCAATATTATGTTTAAGATTAACTATTTTTATATGGTACAATACCATTTGAATAATTATTTTTAAAAAACTTTATAAGTTAATCATTTATAATGTCAACGAATAACTATTTTCATGGGTGTAACTTTTGTATTTGTACATTCCAGTGGTCTTACTGCATGCATAAAATTATTTCAAAAATGATTCTATGAATATTTTTCATTTTCAATAAATAATGTTGCATTTGAAAATGCATCATATACAATTAATTAGTAATTTTATAATACGATCCAAACAAGTATTACAAAATTACTAATTAATTGTATATGATGCATTTTCAAATGCAACATTATTTATTGAAAATGAAATACAGTCTGTAACCTCTTTTAATAGAATTACCTCAAATATTAAAGTGTTCCAATTTTTGTAAATAGTTTTACAATATTGATGAATTAGTCTCTGCTTTATGCACTACATCTGAAAAAATTATGGTTCAATAGAGATCAATTTTATGAATATGCCAGAGATTATTTCAAAAACATTTCTTCTACAAAGTAAAATATTATTCAGATCATTTACATAAAATATATATGTACTATACATTACATTGCACTTTAAGTTAAATTTATCTTAATGTGTGTACTGGAATGATGATCATCTTGATAAAGATTCGAATGCTCAGAATTTATCTATATTTTGTCTACTTAGAAATGATACATATAATCCAGATATTTCCAAAAATTTCAATCTATTTTCTTGACTAAGAATTCATATCGAAGCTTCTAGTTTTACCTTGCTATATATATATATTATTATGGATGTCTTATGAAGCAATTACTCAATATAAACAGATTCCCCATTACTGATTTTTTGAGATTATTCTCCTGTTAATTCCAAAGAAATTGGAGTATCCCGAAATCCACCTACAAAGTAAAGTAACTTGTTATAATAGGGCTGCTTGCAAATCTTACTAGGTAATCCATGAATTGCTTTGTTTGTGAGATTGGATAAAATTTTTGAAAAGCAAAAAAGTAGAGTTATTTGACAAAACGTTTATTCAATTTAATCAGATCAGCTAAGCCAGCGGTTCTTAAACTGTGGTCTACGGCAGTTTCATTTAATGTTATATTTCCCTCTTTTACAGACTCTGAAAGGTCTCGTGAAGAAATTGAAAGATGTTCCATCTTAGTCTAGACCCGTCATCTTGCCCCCAATGAAAAAACTCTATTAGAACATATATTGCGATCAAAAATATTAATTCAGTTTCTTTATTTTCAAGAATATTAATTCAGTTTAAAGGGGGGGGGAAAGGAGTGTTAAAAAAGTTTATATAAGTAGCACAGGCAGTCTTAGGATTATTGAGGAACCTTTAAATCACTCAGTCATGTGTTGGAAGTCGGGGAGAGATGTTCAAAATCTCTTGGGGCTCTGCGATGCCAATCTGATACATAAAGGGGGGGGGCAACTTTCAAAAGTTTAAGAATCACTGATCTAAGCTGTGGAGTTTGGGGGTTCAAATCCACAAACTGTGATTGTGTAATCTTTATGCTAAAAATTAATAAAGATTTTTAGCAAAATTTTTCTTGAAAATCAATAAGAGTAAATATACTCTTTGACAAACATAGCTTGAAGACTAATGAGAATCTCGGGAGTAACCTCATTCCTGATATAAAAAAAAAAAAAAAAAACTGTAGAAAAGTATGATAGCATACATAGAACTGGTTCTAAAGTTAAACAAGCTTGTAGTTATAGATCATGAAAAAACTTTATTTAATTAACTTATTAAACTTTGTTTAATTTTCATTTATTTTCATGGTACAATTTATAAATTTTCTTTAATACAAAATTAACTACTGAATGTAATCATTTTAGAAGGTACATCTGCTAAACTTCTCTCCTACAAACTAGCACCTGGACCAAAATACTTGTTCACATCTGGTTTAATATCAAAACTTACAACTTGTTTCTCAAAGAGGCTTTACTGAATTTTTACATGTAGCAACAGCTGTGTTGAGAAGTACAAAGTGATATTCTGTAATTCATTCAACAAATTTATATAGCAGAACACATTTCCAATTAGCATCTAGGGACATCTATTTCATGGGTTGTTTGTTTCAAGAACCTTGCCTTTTCAAGGTGCTGTGATACACGCAGATTAGGTTTGCTGTTTCAAGTTCAAAGTAGGATGTTAGGACTGTAATTGTAAGGACAGGTTTTGTGGTTGTAAGTGCAAAAATTGACTTTGTTATTGCTGAGTTAGATTAAAACTGGTGAGGCTACTTGTGTCTGCAGGTTGAACTTAGACCTGTGACTTAAAACCTGTGATTAGACCTTAGACTTAAAACCTGTGATTCAAAGCTTCTTATTTGGTCCTTGCCATTAAGATATTAGTTGAAATTTAATGTCTCTTGATTTATATCATCATCACACTATGTACTACGATTTGTTACTATACCTACAAATATTTTCAGATCCCTACATCAGATGATGATCATGGTTGCTTGAATATGCTATAATGTTTAAACTCAAAATGTTTCAGTCATTTCTAGCAGGAGCTTTTTATACAATGGATTAACTAAGAGAGACAAATTTCTTTAATCAACCATGGAGATTTTCGATTAAGTTAAGACTATTCAAGATTATTTGAACAATAAATTATTATTCTTGAAAACACTTTTTTGCATATCATAGCAACATAGTTTAAGTTGTTCTCAAGCCATATAAGGTTCATTGACAAATAATATGGCACAGAGCTAAATCTTTTTGAAATATAATCCTAAATATGTAGGAAAAACCCAAATGTGTGTGGAAATAAAGCTTCAGTTTAAGCAGGCATAATTTATTCATCTTTGATTAGATATTTATATCCTCATCCATTATTTAAGTCTTCATACAATTTAATGTCACTTCTACTCGAAAATGATTGGCTGTTTATTAGCAATATTATTTTGAAACCATACTGAGGCTTTTAGTAATGGACTTTGTAATCTTCAATCATGGTCAAATGACGAAGTAGACAGCTAAGCTGACACCCACTCTCCAAACTTCCATTTCACAACAATGCGAGGGCTTAAATTGCAACAGATTTAATGAGCATTGGTCCTTGCATATGGCAGGTCTTTAGTGTGTGTGGCCTCAAGTATATTGACTACATAAAAAATTAAATTAATAGTATTAAAAAATAAATATTCATATAAAGTTTCATAAAAATAAAAACATGACTGTGAACATTAAAAACTTTATTGAAAAAAAAACTCCTAACTTTATTTATACTTACAGTTAAACATTGTGATAGGTAAAGAAATCTGCAAACATATTAAAATACAAATGCAAGTAAATCAATATATGAAATTTTTCTAGAAAGTTATATATCAGTAAATAATTTTGTTATTTACTACCAAGAGTTTAGATTATAGCACTAACTACAACACACATAGCTTCAATGTAACATAAATACTCTAATATGATTAAAATAATCAAATTTTTAAATGTAAAGTTCCATTATTCTGTTACATTAAATAACATATATATTTACATTTTTAATCAATTTTACTACTTTATTTAGTTCTCCTTAAATTATTCTACAGTCAGTGTATAATACAAATAATTTTAAAACAAAAACCAATATTCTTAAATCAAATCAAAGGTTCAAGTGATATGAAATTACTGAAAACTAAGTGTGAAGAAACATACATAAATCATTTATTTAAAACACAGTAGGTTTCATGTAATAAATACAAATAATCCATTATTATTTATGTATATACACTTAATATCCTTCTTCCCAAAGGAAATTTTCCATGCACATACATATTTATCTGATTTATTTTACCAAGGGAAAGGAAAGTCATTTTTTTTTAGTTCATACATGTCTAAATAAATTATCTCTGATTCAAAGGATTTTCAGGCGATTTCATCCACTCTTTTTTCAGCATTTGCTTTAACTGTGACAGCCTTAAATTAGGATTTTCAGCTTTCAGAATAGGTAAGTTCCTCTCTTCAAATGCCAGGTAGGCTGCTTTCACTCTCTTTTCTGGATGAATATCGACTTTTTCTTCACCAATGCTGTAGAAATTGAAAGATATTAATGAATACTGAAATTCTCTAATAATCAAATGAGTCATTAATTTCAACATACAATAATTTAGTACACACAAGTAGAAATTAATTTTTAAAATGTGGGATATCTATTGATGATACTTGGCAATGCAGAGGCTACTAATCGTTAAATGGTTGGGTAAGTGCAGCATCAATAGATACCAGCAAGACTTCAGATATTGAAATAATAACTCAATATTGCTACATATGTTCAATGGGTAACGGCCAACCATCAAAACATATCTTTTCAAACTACAAAGGTTCTGTTGGAAACATGGAGGTTGTTGGTGTCAACCATATTTTTGATCGATCCGATTCAAGAAATGTGCAGTACAGTGAATATTAGAGATGGGAACTTAAAAAAAGGTATGAAGGTGTAAGCAAAACTTTCATGGAGCCAATATGGTAACCAAACTTAAAAGCATAAAACATGTACAGAAACATGAAAGTGGGCTGTTTTAATGCCCAATTTAAACCTAAAATTGTTCATTTTTTACTTAAAAAAATACATAAGATTTTTTTTATAAGTTTTCAGCTATAATTATACAAATAATGAGATTAAGATAAATTTCCAGCAATATTTTAAAAAATCCTGTTGCAATTAGTAAGATACCATAAAATATTGATTCATTTATTTAATAAATTGCCTTTATATATTAAATATAAGAAAACCATTAAATATTTCAATTTAAAATAAATGGACTCAGTATAGCATGATTATTGGCTATATTCAAACTAGTTATACTTCAATCAATATGTATGAAATTTATAAGTAATTCATATTATAGCTAAAGGATCTATGTAAAAGTAAAACATACATAATTTTTCTTCAATCTTTCTTTTTTTTTTAAAACTAAATATGTAAGGTTTTATTGAAAATAACAAAAATTGAATCAAATACTAAAACAACTGCTTATTGCACTCAGTATTATACTAATATAATTTTTCTTAATAGCAATTGGTTTTATTGGAAAAGACATTAGAGTCAATATAAGTTATCTACAAATTAAACATTTTTATACATGGTGCTACTTTTAGGCTAGGCAAGCTAGGAGAATTCTAAAACATGTCAGATTTTTATTAAATTTGTTTTAATACAATATGTAGTTGTTCTTTAATCAAAAACAATTTTAAAAAGTACAAAAAAATTCTGGAAATATAAGATGGAAGTATCTTTATTTCTGCCCAGTTGCATAATTTTTACTTAGCATCTTAAATTTTCTGACTTCTATAATGTGCTATACAAAGAAATTGAAACTATTTAAATTAATATGCATGCCAATAATATCATAGTGGCAATGGGATATGATATCTTAATTAATGTTCTCCAGCTTCCTTATTTTACTCTAGTAATGAGAATAATTTTGATTGAATTTCATGGTGGACAGATACATGGTATTATTTTTACATCAAATTTAAAAGCATCCTTACCTTTTGTTTTTATTCATCTATCAAACCATACTTTTGAAATAGAGATTATCAATTAAAAAAAACTGGCATAGACTGAGAACATAGAGAATCCTATTATGCAATTAGAATATAGTTACAAAATTCATTGAATTGTTCACAAGTGAATCAGCTTTTTTATTGATCAGGGCAAGTACTTTGCTTTGTTTTTACTTTTTTTTAAAATTTTCCCCCTTTACTACTTTTTACACAAACTTATTTTTCTTTAAATTAAAATTTACTACAACAGAATTTCTCTCAATCTGACTACTAAAGAAAATGACACATTGTAACAAAATATTAATTGAAACCCAAGACATTATACTTCACAGGTTGCAGAATATAGAGTGTAATAAAATAAACAAATAAAATAGGTCATTGGTGGCAAGTAGTTTTCTATCCAAGGATGCCTCCCTAGCACTAAAAAACTGGCTGTAAAGAATTTTTTTAAAAAATGAATAAAATTTGATGAGGCAGTTGAAGACAGAATTACATAGAAGTAACAAGAAACATACTTCCATTTTCTATAGAAAACTATGGGGAAAAGTATGATTACCAAGATAAAAAAACAGAATGAGGAATTTCCGAATGGCAAATGAAAAAAAAAAAAAGAGTTTAAAAAACAAAGGTTGAGTAATTTTTAAAAAATAATTTGAAGCCAATAGAAGTAAATAAGGGATTAAGGAGTATGAAAAGTGATTGTGGAAAATTATGAAAACATTTATCAAAAGTAAATCAGCGGAATTTCAGAATTTGCCACTAGCAAAAAAAAAAAAAATTATGTCCGACAGATTTAGTATTATGGGAGTGAGAATTTGCACAACAAAATTCGCAATATTAAATTTGTCTATGCGATATCTTAACTTTTTCTACAATCAATTTTCATGTCTATGAAATTTATCAAATTTTAATAAATCAACAAAATGTGATTTAAGAATGGAAAAAAAGAAATACAAACTTTTAGAAAACAAATTTGACTTAAAATGCAAATTTGGTAAATCTTTTGGTCTACAATGATTAAATGTGGAGCTCTAAGGTTCTTCAAAAAGAGATTCCAGCACTAATCAATTATTTCTGAGATATCTATTATTTCTCTAAAAGAAGTCACAAAATTAGAAAATGAGTATTGCAGCAACAATGTTCAGTGTGGAAATGGTTAATTTTTTTAAAGAATCAAATTGCTTGAAATTCATAGGGTTACTGCAATAAAAATAAATCAATAAAAAATAATGATCATATATGTAACCATGTAATGTTATCTCCAACTTGGAAAACATTTGGTGCTCAGCATATATATATATATCAAATTAGTTTCTTTTGTTTTTAAATCTCAGAGTAAAATTTCTATTTCTCCTTTTTATTAAATTAGTGAAGAGAGATGAAGGGTTTTACCATGATGATATTTATAGTTTAATTCTAGAGATAAAAAATTTACACTACTTTTTCCAACTAAAAGCAATAAAAAAAGTGTACCTCATTATAAAAGAAAATTTAAACATAGTGCACTTACCTTAAAATAGCAATGGCATCTTCTACATTTCTTGCAACATCTCCTTCAACTTGTAACCTATTGATATTCTCTTCTAAAGGTTTCTCATCATGCACCAATTCTTTTTCCTGCTTGGAAGCTAAATAAATTAATAAAAGTAATCAACTTTTTGGAGGATTGGGGAGAATTAGACTCTATGCCACATATATAAGAAGTAGAATAACTTTTTAAATATTCTATCATCTCAAAAACAAAAAAAGCTGAAAATAAATAAACAGTTAAATCAATTTATAATGCTAAAGATAAAATGTAATTTTGCACAACTATCTAGTACATTATAATAACATATAAAAATATTGATTTTTGCTTTTCATACATTGATAGTATAATAAAAGTTAGAGCAATATATGTATTGTTATATTAGTGTAATGTTATGAAAATGATTAGGTATGTTATAATCTCAATAGAAATATTTTCTTAAAATTAGAAATGATTTTTAACTAAACAATTACAGTAAGTACTATTAAACTGTATGGAATATTTGTATGTCTTTATACAATATGTATATTATTAATCACACATTTATCATAAAATTCTAACACCTAATAACCCATCAAGTATAATGAGTCTCTGGTCAATTTTCAATTTAACATCAAAAGTTTTACCATAATTTCTATCACCCACATGAATTTTTTGAAAGTTTAAATTAAGTTTATTATTTTTGTTACACCAGCCTACAAAATACTGAATTTCCCCAAATTCTCTTATAAAATAACGACAATGTAATTTGAAATCATAAACCAAGGAATACAGATAATACTTACCTTTTTTTGAAAAAAGTATAAATAGGTTAACATTTATAACACAATTTACAAACATAGTTAATTACTTACTCTTTAAATTGAAATTTTAATAAAAATTTAATTGAACAAGAGTTAAAACAGTTTAAAAAGTTGTTACTTAAATCTATGCAATTAATTATTTATAAGTGCAGGGCCTTCTTGACTTACAACCGAGGTAAAAAAATGTGCGATTTATATTTTTCAACTCTATTTTCCTTTAAACAGGTTATAAAAGTTTAACATAAAACATGGAAATTCAAATGCATTTTATAGTACACATTATAATGCAACAAAATCATAATCCGAAGTAATGCAATGTAAGAGATTGTTTCCCTCCCCTTTAAATATAGATGATCATAACCCCACAGCTCATAAGTCAAGGAAAATGTGTATAAGCTTTCATACTTATAAAATCAAATAACTTGCATGTACTTGTTTTCATAATGGATAAAAGTATTGTTCATGCATATATCTACTTTATAAAGAAATATATTTAATATTTTACCATATTAATTACTTCAATAGATTAATTTAAATAAAGTTGAGGAATAAAAATAAAGGACAAAAGGATACTATTCAATTATATAGGAAAAATCTCACTAAGTGGATACTTTTTGCAATGACATGCAAACAAAAACTACTTATTTCTTCTTGAACAGTGGTTTCCAAACCTTTTTGACCCATGGACCCTTTTTGGGGGTCAAAACTGGCCCCTGAAGAGAAAAACTACATAAATGCATAATATAAAAATTAAAAAATCATTTTGTTGGCAAAGTATTTATTGAAATTATAACTTTTGTTTAAAATAAAATTTTAAAAAAATTAATGAGATTGTTATGAGTGTATTTATGCTCAATCAATGTTTGTGAGTAGCAAATGCAAATATCCCCACTAATTTCTAGTCGATTTCTTTTCCTTTTTGTGATGATGTTTAAAACAGCACTGAATCCACATTCTACCAAATAGGGAAGACAGGAAAGCAGTCAATTTCTGTACAATAACCCATAATGCAGGATATAAAATTGGGATTGGCTTTTGTAAACATAATTCGTGGTATCCTTATTCAAACATTGGTTTAAGTTCCTCATTTGTGGATATTTCAATAAGCTGCTCCTGTATTAGCATGGGTTTATCTGTGCTTGGGATCTGAGTTGTCCATGCGTAATATGGTGCAACAACCAGTCACACCAATTCACCAAGTGGAAGAATGTCTTCAAATCTTTGGTTCAAGTCTGCATGAAAAACCATTGGGAGTAATCAAGTAAATCTTCATCTCTATTTTGCAATTTCAAAAAAATTTAGAAACTGAAAACATTCTACTCTTCCTAACTTTGTTTCTACAAAAAAAAGTTTTGCAACAAATGCCAACATTAGGCTTTTAGTTTTGATTTAATTTAATTGGTCACCTTGTAGTTTCAAACTAATTTTGTTAAATTTGGCAAATAAATCAGTCATATAGGCTATATTCTATTTTGAGTTAGTTAAATTGTGTCACAAATCATTGCTTTGAAGGAATTCCAACACTGTATCAAAGAGTGCATAAAATCAATTTAGACATGCATTTTTATATAAGCAAAAGAAGTAGTGAACGATTACAGTCTTTGTCATTTTCCAAACAAAAAGTTCAGCAAATAATCTCTCAATGAAGTCATTCTTCTTCATTTTATCAACTGCTCTAATGACATGATCTAGTGATCCCTGCGAACATTCACTAAGATTTGTTTGCAATTAAATGATGTTGATGAATGACACAATGTACTGAAAAAACATTCAGTACAGCTTGTCTCAAGTATGCCAGAAAGCCTCGTTTTCCTACCATTGTCGGAGCACCCTCAATAACTCCATAAATTAAATTCTAGTCAAGGGTATAGCTTTTACATCAAAAAATCTTTTTGATTCAGTAAATAACAATACTTGGCAAAATTTTTCTCCTTTTACAAATTATACATAAGCTAAAAGTAAAGCTTTGTTTTCTGGTAAAGTATACTCGTCAAGCTGTTTAGAAAATTCAGATGTTTTTAAGTACTCACATAAAGAGTTTTCCACATACTGAGCCATTTTGTCAATCCTTTGTGCTGTATTATTACTCAGTGGAATACTTTTTATAATTTCAAAAGCTGGTTTGCACATATTATCTCACTTACAGTGGTATAACGAGTTCTTAACCAATAGTGTACAGCTTTCCAGACTGTGCAATCAATAAAAAAATCTTATAAGAAGTATGCAGTCCAATGTCATCTCACTTAGATTCTGTCCCTATGAGTTGTTGCAGTGACGGTTTTTCAAATATTTTTTCTTTGACTGTTTGAAAAAATGTCAAATCCTTATCTTTTTTGTCATTATGGATTTTTATTAAACGTTCCTTAAGCTTTAAAGGTTTCATTGGATCATTTGACATAGTTTTATTACATAGAAGACACATAGGTGAAGTACTATTTCCTGGTGATAAAATAAAAGTCATACTTCAAATATTCAACACTGTATTATCGGCATTTTTTTTCAGCTCACTCATACAGTTATCTGTTAAAAAGGGCAAAAAAGGATATAAGCAAATTTGTATATCAAATGTTTTAGATACAACAAACCATCGTTAATTATTAACTTTTTCAATGGAATGCTACAGTAAAGCCCTTTTGAATTAATTATTTGACATAAGGATTAAATTTCTTGTAATTTTTGAATAAAATATAATTCTAAATAATTAACTTCTTTCAAAAAACATCTGTATTAAAAAACTTGCAATCTCTTCCTAAGTTTGTGACAGGTTCTATTCGCACCCTTTTATTAATTCTCTTGCGGAAATACTTCTTTAACTGTGGTGTTTGAGTTTTATGCTAATCTGAGGGCTATTTAAACCCTGGCAATGGGTGTGTTAGAGTTAGTCAATACACTGTTATTTAAGTGAGATTAGAGAATTGCCTTGTAGAAACCTTGGTGCAAGAGAGAAGTTTAGATTGGATTATAGTCAACTCAGGAGAGATCAAACAAGTGCTCTTCTATCGGACTAAACTCAGATAAGTGTTGTTTATTTGTCTTATGCTCTTACAGTAGTGATCGCAATTAATTGCTCCCATGGTTTATAATCCTAGATTGATTATAAATTGATTAAACTGAAATAAAGGTGATCATTTTTATAACATTGTCTGCTGATTCAGAGTCCCAAACTACAGCAGCAACCTCCAGGTTGAGACAAGTTTTTAATAAAAAAATAGTAATACCTTAATGTCAGTTAAGGGATTAACTTGAACTCAGTGGCGCAACAACCCATGAGGACCAAAGTCTACTGTGCCATTTCTGTATACAAGATCTTGGCCCCTGAGGTGCATGAGCAGATGTTCAATCAGGTGGTCAGTCTAACACGAAACCCCATCAGTGTTAAGTTCCCAAGTAAGCTTGGTACTCATTTATCAACCCATTGAAGGGATTAAAGTTGAGTCGACCTTGCCCAACCCAAGGTATAAACCTCAGACCTGTGGTGTGGAAGTACTACCACTCAGCCACTGGGCTTCCAGTTAAGAGATTACTATACTGAAAAAAGGGATATATATTTTTTTTCCAAAAAGAGATAAATTTTATTCAAATATACTTACATAACAAAAGTACACTATCTGCATAAAAATATAAAAATGAAACTACAGTAAGAAAAGTTTTTTGTGCATAAAAATAAACGCACAAAAAATATTCAAAATTTTTATAAATTCTTACATATAATAAACAACTTTGTCAAAATACCACAGAAAATTTTTTTTATGTGATGGAAAGGAACTACGTGAAAAAGTCGAACTTAGGAAATACACCAATTATTTACAAAATTTATGAGAAAGTACTTCCATCAAAAAATTAATTAAATTACACATGGAAACATTTTAAAAACGTTTAGTTTCTCATTGTATACATGGAGAAGTTTTCAAAATACACATACATAATTCACTGCTACTCATCATAATCAAAGTGCTCATCTTCCTATGATGAATAAGTTCAAAACTGCTTTTGTCACTTGAAGATACAATTTCAATAAATTTATTTTTTAGCACCATAAAGTAAGAGATAAGTTTTTGTGATGAAGTTTGGTTGGTCAGTTGCTTGTAAATGTCACGATAACCAGATTTGCATATGATTGAAGCTCTTTTTGAAATTTCATACTCCTTTCGGAATCGGTATATATTTTCTTTGCCTTTCCAATTTGTTGGAAAGCTGTATCCACTGTATGTAGCTGTAGCATATATTTTATCCACTCTCAAAGAATCTGGTTCTTCTAGTCTATCTTCATAATCTATCAAATTATTGATAATCTCATTGTCATTGAAAGTTTTGTCTTCAATCAAGTGCGTGCTGTTGGCGGGTTGAGAGAAAGCAACTGAACGTGCATTGTCAGGAGACTGTTTATAGCAAATGAACAGAGCGTCTTGGAGTGTATATATGCACATTACAGTGGCGTAATGTACACCCCCACAATCCCTGCCTTGCAGAGGGGGAGGGGGGAGACAGGACTCTAGGGGAATCCATGGCCTGATTAATGCCAAGTACAGATTTATCCAACTTATAAAATATTGAAAGCAAAGTCTGACTTTGCAGGGGGGCCCTAACATTCTCCGATCACCACTGATACATTGATAGAAAACATAACAGTGATGCCAAAGCCGTTAAAATTCATATACAGCATAAAAAAGATTGCACAGAAAGAAAACCACACACAAAAAAAGAATTGCAATAAAACCGAACAAAAACAGGTTCTACTGTATACCAAAACTTTCAAATAACAATACAAAACATCTTTTTGTCTAAGATTGGGAAAATTTATTTATTCACTTGTATCAACATAACATAGGACTGAATTGTTGATTAGATGTATGACTCTTTCATAGCTTATGCTTGTATTGTAGACAAGTTAGTGCATGTAGCTGCATTATTGCGTTCTTGTATAAACCTGTTTTCAGCTGTTTGTCTTTCTCTGTGCCATGCTTGTTATTAACTTAGGTACCTGGTGTCATCTAGAAATATTAAATTATAGGCTTGTGTTGGTGGGTTTTTGTTTTTTTATTATTTTCCATTTTTGAGGTGTTGTCTCCATTTTTTTATTGCTATTCCGTTATTATTTTGTTGTTAATGTGTTAATGGAAAGTAAAGCTTAAATTTATTGAAGTAAATTGAACACTAACATTGACTACTGTGCCATAGGGCCTGGGTTCGAACCCTGGAGAAGGCTTGGATGTTTGTAAATGTATAGGGCCTATGTGGCAAATGGGGGTACTCTAAATAGCTGTCAAGCTGCAAGTCCTCTCGTGAGGTTGGTGGAAAGGGAAGAGAGGTGGGAAGCCCCTGATCACCCCCAGGATGTTCTCTTTCAAAATTGAGGTGGAACAAAGCCAAAACATACTGTCACTTGTATTGTGCTCAAAAGCTATGGCTAATGACAAGTGTACAACTAGCCCCTTGCCAAGATGAATTCATGGACGTCAATCTGACATCATCAGACAAATGGCATTAGTAACCAACAACAAAAAACATAATACACACCACTGTTACTACAAGTGACAAATCAGTGGAAATAATTTTTGTCAATGTTCATTCACAAAAGGTATTGCATAATGCTCAGTATTTAAGTAACATACAGTATTTTAAGCATCCACATATATTTATATTTTAGGATGCAAAAATTGCTACTATTTTATTTATTGTTAATTATTTAAATTTCCATAATTATCAAAATAGATCCCAATTTTATTATTTTATATCAAACCTTGTACAGTCCCACGGACGTTGTTCAGGAACCCCCAAATCAATTTGAATTTCCCACTGACCCTCTGAATAATATCAGGGACTCCTGAGGGTCTGTTCTAGAGCAAGAACAAGTAGTTCTAGAACAAGTAGTAGCATATTTTGGCAATTAATTGCATGCACAAGGCTAACTGAAATGTACCAGAAGAACTTTTAAAGTTTTCTAACCTGCTGCAGATTTTTCCACCTGACTTGCAATTTCTGCTCTAGTCACTTTTGTAGGAGTGGGTTTGGCAGGTTTAATAGAATTCATTTCTTCTTCATAAGCCATTTTAGTAAGAAGTTTTTTTTCTTGTTGTTCTTGCTTTTTCTTTTCTTTCTCTTCCTAGACAAATTTAAATTAATATTTTAAATCATGAATTCAAATAAATATATCAATTGAAAATTAATCCCAAGTCATGTTTTACATAATCATTTGATAAATATAACATTTTAATGGAAATTCTTTAGATTAGTGATGGGAAAAAATAAAGCTCATGTAAAGGTTCTGTCTGTCTTTGATGGTTTAAGTTTTAAAACCATTCAAATTAAATGTTTAAAAAAATAACCACCAAATTTTTTTGCAAATGCCAAAATTTCAATACAAATTGAAATATTTTTTTTATATATGTATTATACAGTTATGAGAATTTATACAAAAATTGATGTAAAAACTTCTGGTAAAGTGAGATTTACCCCCTTCCTGAAACATTAGGAAACTCTTCATTTTTTATAATGCATATAACAAATCTAAATGATCATAATAGTAGATTTTGTGCATTATTTCCTTAAAAATTTACCATAGTAAAAATGTGCACTTTTAAAAAGTTAAATATGAAAAACATTCATTTCCTTCAATTCCTGTAATGAGAAATTTTAAAATGCAGCTTCTTGAAAATTATATAGAAATAAAGGCACTTCTCTGTTTCAGGAGGCTGTAAAAATGCCAGTAATCATTTAGGGTACTTATGTATTATCGCAACATTCACCAACTCTATTAATAACTTGCCAAGTTGGCAACCCTGATTTCCAATGTGTCATACATGCTAAATCGGCATCCATGTGTTTTGTTTCATATAATGTTGACAATAGGTTGCGTTAATGTGTAAGTACCTGATTTATTCATTGTGGTAAACTTACCACACAATTAGAGAGTTGGAGTGCTTATGGCCCATATGCAGAAAGATAAGAGAAATCGTAGGCAACCATATTCCTTGAAATGAGAAACACATTGTTATTATCTTATTTTGTGTCTAATTTAGCAGGGGTAAAAAATTTAACTGTTACCAACGGCCTTCCAAGACAGAAAAGGACTGAAATTCAGTTAAAATTGTATGCTTTTTATTATGAGCTTAGATCTTTATTAAGAAGAATTTTAATTCATTAAATCAAAACCTTTCAAAATACAAGATGTGTCCAAACCAGAAACCTTTGGTTTTTCCAACTAGAAAACCTAACTAAAAAAAAAAAAAATTTAACCAACTTTTAAAGTTTTAAACAATATCCAAGGCTGTTTGATTGAAACATTAACAGATGTATTATATGGGGTTCTTAAGCCTTATATACCCAGGTGTATATTTATACAGTAATTATTAATTATAAAAATTTATTTAAGTCTTAAGTATATGTCTTCTTTCATAAACATCAATTTTTTTTGTATCAGTCAATTAGAATTCAATAATTATATTTTAAAAACATTAAGATGTATATTGTTAGAATGTGTTTGGTGGTTACATGGCAGCTAAAAAAAAAATTACCAATTAATATTCTAAACTTCAATTTAATCTAATTTAAAATTTATTTCATGAAGAAACTACAGTAATGTTTTGAGAAATTTCTTTTAGTTACATAAATAAATCTATAATTTTCATTGTTACAAGTTTTGGATTTAAAGTGAACACTCAATATGCATTTTTGTTAGTAGATACTACATTAACCAAAAATGTAATGCTAAAAATTAAAGGGATAAAAAAGTATACATTTGTAATAAATGAATTAACCGTTATGAAAAATAGTGAAGCTAAAAAAAAACAAGATTATGTCCTTTGATGGAGAATAAAATGTTCTTTAAGAGAATCTTTAATTGTTTGAAAATACAAGAAAGGGTAAATATATATATGCATGTTTAAAGAATATCAACAAAAGAAAATTTCAAAGAAAATTTATTATACTTCTATTTAAATTTGAAGAAGTATATTTTATAAAAAATATTTTCATTGCTTTTTAAAGATATTAAGCATTCTTTGTCATTTTAATTCATAACAATCTTAAAAAACAAAATCATAAGGGAAAAAACACTCTGAAAAATACGAAATAAAACTACAGCAAATAACGTTAGTGCACATAGGTAAATATTAATAAAAAAAATAAGAGTTTATTCGACAAAGGATTTCCCCCCAAATTTATGCATTTATAAATACCTTTCTTTGCTGTTTTCGTAGCACATGTTTATCGTCATCTTTCCATAAGGCCTCTTGTAATTCCCGTTCTTTCTTTTCTTTTTCAGCATTTTTTAGAGCTTCTTTCCTTTCGCGAGCTTCAATTGCTTTTGTGTTACCACCGAATTTTTTAGGCATATTGAAATTTTACCTACAATTAAGATATATTTTTTTAAAGTTTATTGAAGTAAATTACAGAAAACCAACTTTTGTAAGTTCAAGAGTCGTCGAAATACTATCCGTTTAAGTGAATAATTATAATGTGTTCGATTTGACAGGTACCAATTTTTTTTTTTTTTTTTCTTTACCCCCACAACAATATGCAAAATTTACATTCAAGCTATATCGTTGATGAAAATATCCTGGCAAATGTATTCGATCATTCTAATACAAAATAAAAACAAATAGTGTTGAGTTGAATTTTCCTGATACAGTGCACAACATTGCATGACATGACTTCGTTTACTTCATTTAGCTAGTTATAAATATTAAAATTTATTCGAATATATAAATACATTTTATATGCGCATGATATGAAATAATTTTCTACCAGATTTTATTCTCACTTTTTCATTTGTTCACAACTGCTACTTTAACTGTTATGCTTTGCTTTGATGTAGTTGAAGAAAAGAAAAATTCCAACGTCAAACTGCGTAAACTACCAGGCAGCTCTGTTTTCGTTTCAACTGTTTAGAACTTCATTATTTATTAGTAAGTAAATTAAATTTTGGCGGCATTCCTTAATAATTTTAATTTTTTCGAGCTTTATTTATGCAGACAATTTGCCATTATTTTCATAATAAATAGTTTTCGTTCATTGAATGTTATTAAAATTTTTTCGCGTTATTTGGGGTTATTTCGTCATTGAATATTCTAGAAACTTTTTCTTTTGATTTAGCCTATTTAACGTTGCTTATATTTTGTTGTGAAAACTGTTTCTTACAGTCTTTACATTGGAATATATATTTACATTTCTTTAGCATTTATCTTCACAATAAGTAAATTTATGTACAGTGAGTGCAGGAAACCTTCGTAAAGAGAATTTTAATGAAAGAAAAACTTTTTAATTTGCTTATTGAATTAAAATTAATTCAGAAGGTGACATTTTATAAAACAGTGTCTTACAAATATGAATGTGGGTGAAAAAATTGAATTAATATTGAATCGTTTTTCCAATTAAAAAAATTATTTTAAGACATATATAAGTATTTTTGAACTGAAGGCAAATTAAACTGTGCTTCAGTTTAAAGACTTTTCGATTTGGAAAAAAAAATTTTTTGGTCATGGCAGCTAAGTAATAATGTTTGTGGACTTCTGGCCAACCTATTTGTTGTAGGTTAGAACCCTGGTGCCACTAAAGACCCACCATGTAGAGGGACCATTGATGCATGTTTAAGCTGTCAAGGCTAAAAGTCTTCATGTTGAAGTAGTGTTGCTGCAGTTAATTGCCCTTGTATGTTACTGAAAATGCAATATTAATAAACTATCAATCAACTGGTGATATTTTTGGGGGGTTGGTGCTAAACTCTGTTATACAAATAGTAGAGGTCTGCTGATATCAAAATCTGTTCAGAAAATACTCACTTAAAATATTCTAGAAGATTTTTGTTCCATCTTCCTTTTGTGTTTTTACTTTGCTCTGTAAAGCTGTTGTTTTCAATTAAGTATTTCCAGCAGGATATTTTAGGATTTTGATTATTTTTAATTGTTAAGGGCATTTTAGCAGAGCAGTTTCATGTGTTATAAATCAAGTCTGGATGGAATTTTTCTTTTTTTGGTTTTGTTTTGTTCAGATTTATATCATAGTCAGAAGCTCATTTTAGAATTTCTTATGGAAACCTAGGTCAATCAATTTAGAATTATGTAAGATCAGGACAAAGTTCTGATCAAATTTATTGTGTTAGCTGATTAATGAGAATTTGTTAACAAAATCATCTTTGAATTTTTAATATTCTTTGTGTGCAAGTTATATTTTTTCCCTATCTATTTATTGGGATTTATATTTTCTCATTGATATTTTTGTGTTTTTAATTTATTTTTTTCTTTGCTTTATGGTGCATTTTGATTTCATTTTCAAATGTTTGAATAGAAAGATAATTTTAATTGCTTTTTACTATCTGTAGCTCTAATTGTAGTTTCAGTATAGGCGAGAAGGAAAAATGCTTACCTTTCATGCCTTATCTCCAACATGGGGATGAGATATACTTTTTACACTATTTATAAATTGACAATATTTTGTGATCCTAATTTTCTTGATAACAAATTTTGAAATAAGTTTATTTTAAAGCTGGTTATAAAGATTTGTAAAGATAAAACATGAAATATGATTATTAATTGATTGATGGTACATTCAATTATTAGAAGGTTTAGACTTTTAGAATATCTCGCAGCATTTCGTACCTAAATCAATCATCTTTACACACATTTGTGGACAGAGGATTTCATGTTCATTTATTTAAATGCTTAAAATGTACAGCAAAGTTAAAAAAATAGAGAAATAAGTACAATTTGAACTAAAGATTACTAATAAAATTTCCATGGCCATGTTGTAATTACTAGTAGTAAAAAATTGTTTGTGAACATAGGGAATTGGGAAAAACGATCCTTTTCATAAAAATATATACAAATGAAAAGTCGGAATTCTAAAATATGGGATTCTGATGAAAACAAGCATAATGTTCTTGGATCGAATGGTTGATGAACGGTGTGATGGGAATGAAATACAGAAATCCATCCAAAGAATTTACTTTCAACAATAAAACAGGGAGTTCAGAGTATGCTTGCAGGAATTGTATGAATGCCTTAGAGGTCAGCAATTTAGATCCAATAGGTGGATTCATGAATCACCATCTTTATGTAAACATTTTGAAAATTTTCAGCCTATGCGACAAAAATGAGCCTTCATGATTGCATTGAAAGTATTATGCATAAAAACAAACAGCCTTAAATATGTAGCTATGGATCTTATATAATACTACTTTGTTCATAAAATTTTCTCTTCAGTTACTGATTGTCAGTCTCATTGAATATTTACAGAAAATTTTTTTGTTCAGAATGTTCAAATTACCGTAATTTCGCACGTATAGTCCGCACCATCGTATAGTCTGCAGACACGATTTTATTTTTAAAAAATTTCAAAAATCGTCAGATAGTCCGCGGACTATACGTCCGAAATTACGTTATTTTAATACGGCAATATCAATGTATTTTAGAAACAAAGAACTAAGTATAAATAGAAAAAAAGTACTTCCTTACTAATATACCTTCAGAAATAAAACGCTAAATACAAATAAAAAACAGTGCTTACTAATTAATCATATATTAATCACACATTCTACTACATTAACGAAAACCTTCAAAGTCCGATTCATCGGTATCAGAATTAAACAGTTCTAATATATTTTCGGGAAGAGTGTCCGAAAGTTCATTTTCAGCATCACTATCTTCACTGTCAGTGATTTCCTCGCTTTCACTAACAATCCCGGCTTTTATAAATCCCGATCATCGGCAGTTCACGACAGCGTGTTTTTAAATTTCAACGATTTTAACCGTGAACAACCAGCGTATTATCCGCACTGGTGGATAGTCCGCAGCTTCAAAAATTCGCATTTTAAACACAGATAGTCCGCGGACTATATGCGCGAAATTACGGTAGGTCTATTTACCATAAATGCCTCTATTCTGTTTGACTTTGTCGACCATACAAGATTGAAATTCCCCTTTCTTGTGAACCATGTTTCATTTGTGTACAACAAAAAGACCAGAAAACTAGGATTTGTTGTGTGTTTTCTTTTGTAGATATTATTCAAAAGCTTTCCAAAGTGCATAATCACCTTCAAGTGCCTGAATGCATTGTACTTGCCAATTACATTTTTCAGCCCTGTATGAGAGATGCATATTTGCTTGCTCTATATTCATATAATGAGCCATTCTACTACTGCTGCATCAATGTATAAAAAAAAAACCTTGTCAACATTTTTAAAAAACCCATGTGAATGCAATGCCATCTACTGCATCAGGAATGCATTTGTGACCCAGCACTGCTATGTGATTTTGAGTCATTTAGGTGTTCCCTATTCCTACTAGGAGACACCTTGTGTATCTTAGGACATGCTTCATCTGGTTGGTAGAGTTATAATTGTGTTAAGGTAGCAGTTGGACTTATAACTAGAACCTAAAGTCAATATGAGGAATCTTATCAAGTTTTGTGAAACATTGTTCCAGAAGATATTTTCATCCGTGTAAAAAAAGTTTGGTTGCAGTTAATACAAATTGTTAATTTGTTAAAAAAAGTTATATAAACAATTAATATATAAATTGTTATTTAATTTAAAGCAAGAATTTATAAGCTACAATCAGTGCAGATAGGTTTAAATATTTATTTTGGCTGCCATGTTTGGTATTTATGTATTGTAACAATCACCAACTCTATAACTCGCCAAGTTGGCAACTCTGATCTCCTATGTGTGGTATGCACTGAATTGGCATCCATGTGCTTCATTTCACATAAAGTAACCAATAGGCAGTGGCGGATTTAGCGGGTGTCGGACCTGGCGGCAGCCAGGGGCCCCAAGCTTGATGACGGCAAAGGTCAGCAACAAACCAACCACGCCACCTTGGAACAAGAAATGAAAATAAAACAAAGATACAAGGAAACCCCCGCTAGAAATCCTAATTTAGAAAAACTTTTGAAAATATTTTTAACAATACTGATATCGAATGCATCAGGTGAATGATCTTTTTTAGTTTTTAAAACGTGTTAAAAATAATTTAAGAAGTACTGTAAGAGAGAGAGAGAGAAAAGAGAAATTGACTAACATGGCCATATTATATACAGAATAAAATGTTTTAGACAAAATAGATATGGTAAAAATAATAATTGATGAATTTGTCAAAGAGAAATCAAACTATAGCAAAACTGTAAACTCTTAAGTAAGGTTTTTAAATTTTTTATGTATTGTTCAGATTTTTCCTTTTGCTGATGAGTTTTAATACAGCAATACATTTTATTTTGAAAATTTAAAGTAAGCGACTCTTTTCACTATTTAATTTTTTGACTCTTAAGCCCATGGGCCTCAAACCTTTTACCGCCAGGGGCCTCCAACTACCTTTATCTGCCTCTGCCAATAGGTTGTGTTAATACATGCCATGGGTTTTAAATAGTTTTTTATAATTGCTAGAAATACCAGCACATACCAGCAAGTCTTATTAAACTTCACCCAGGATAAACTTGCTATACTTATGCTCAATTGTCAAAGTCTCAGGGCTCACCAAACAGATTTAGACGACGTTATTTCACAAAATTGTACATTACTCATGTTGGCAGAGATGTGGTTAGATAATGACGAACGTGTTTCAATCCCTAACTTCGATTGCTGCGTACAATTTAAACGACTGGGCCACAGCTGGTGTTGCAATCTATCGCAAACAGAACAAATCACATGTTGTGACTCCTCATATGGACATTATTGATCGTCAAACAAGTGGACTGGGTATTGTTAGTCAAGATACTGGGGACACATGTGCAGCAGAATGCTTATTTGAAAATGGACAAACAGTCATTTTGGTGGTCACATACATTTCTCCAAATCAAACAGTTAAAAAATTAAAGATTTCCTGCATTTTGTACTTTTACCGTATACCGAAGGTAGTTCTGCTCTTTTTTTTAAAAAAAAAATCACTCGCTTCCCATGATTT
The DNA here is from genome assembly GCA_019973975.1 of Trichonephila clavata. NCBI lineage: Eukaryota > Metazoa > Arthropoda > Arachnida > Araneae > Nephilidae > Trichonephila > Trichonephila clavata. The sequence goes on along the minus strand of BMAO01009890.1, from coordinate 49,034 downwards.
TGAGTGGTGATTTTAACGTTAACTTCAGTTTGCCAGAAGCTGAGCTGCTCATAGCTTTTCTGAAAGATGAACTCAACCTCTAAATGAACACAAATCGAAATGTTTTGACAACTAACAGTGGTACTGTTATTGACGCTGTTTTTCAACGATTTTTAAATACTTTGAAATCACAAGTATATGTGTCATATTTTAATTTTCATAAATCTATTGTCTCCACTCTTCCCCAAATTGAACAAGAATAAATATTTTTGATAAAAAATTGCATTACTCCTTGTGTTAATTAAATAAAATTTTCATTCAAGATATAATTATCCAATAGAAAATTATTTCCAATCGTACCTTATTCATTTTTTTTTTAGAATTAAAGTCACTATATTGCGTATTTACCACTATAACATGTCAGATGTTACACATATGCAACTACTGTAAGGCTCGTTTTTTTATGTGAGGATTGTTTAGAGTATTTTAATTGTTACTTACTTTATTTATATTTGAGTGCTATGTGTTGTTCACAAATTTAAAATTGCTGATTCTTAAGGGAATTTGATAAATTTTACATTTTTTCCAAATTATTTAACCAAATGTACAAGTAAAAACATTTTATTTAATTTTTTGTGACCAACCCCAAATGCCATGATATTAACCTTTAGAAGATTACTATTTTTGAGAATAATTGGCTCTTCTAGACAGGATTTTCAGCTGTGCTGCTTCCTTCCTTCTTTTTTTTGGTCATTGAATGACAGTATCATGTGTCATCTAACAATAGCATCAGATGTATATACACTTACTGGGTGTTTTGATCTTTTCAGTTTAGAAAGTGGAAAGGAAATTTTATACTCTTATTTGAAAATGAGTTTAATCAAATGATTGATGTTTATGAGTATTATGCTCAGAAAGCAGTTAAATTGAAAAAAAAAACTCCTTGTAATTTTTGTTAATCAAATCCAACCATTGTAAGACTGTTTTGGTTGAAATATGGACTGCCTGTCCTGTAAAGCAGGGGTCTGAAACTCGTGGCTCAGTCAGTATATCAGCATACAATAATATATAATAGAATATCAAAATTTCTCCTAAAATAGGAAAGATAGTAGCAGAGAAGAGATGTCAAGCGTCACACACAGAATGTAAACTTTAAATTTTTGGGGTTCCTTTACTTATGTTTATTATGTATTATTTGAAATAAACTTGTAGGTCTATAAATATTGATTTTTTTGTTGCAGATCATTTAAAGTTAAACATTGTTTGTTTGGCTTAAATTAGCCTTTGACAACCTTGCTGTAAAGGTTAGGATGTAGCATTATAGTTTTTTATTAAGGATTCAAGCATAAGATATGTTGAGAAAGCTACTATTGCAACTTCTTTTAAGTGTGAAATAATTATTTGAATAAGTTAAATTCATAGTTATTGTTGGTGTCTACTCTTTTTATTCATCTTTTTTAAAAATTAGATGGACTGATAAAGTTGCAAATTTTTTATATAATCTACAGATATCATGAAAATACTGTTTCAATATCATTTGATCTATAAACTATGTTGTTATAGTTACTCAAATATTAGTTTTATAGATGACTGTTGACATTAAACTGTTGATTGTTGATTTTAATAGACTAGCATGTTTATAATATTAGTAATCACAATTTATTGCTTTCCTATTATTAGATGCCAGTATGTCTGCTATGTGGATAGGAAGTATTGTTTCAGTAGATTGTGGAGATGTTCTTGGAGTTTTTGAAGGTGAAATCTCTAATGTTGATGGAGAAAACCAGACAATCTCATTAATTAATGTAAGCAGGAATTCTGTGAAGTGTCAAGTTCCTGAAGTCACACTGAGGTTAGACCTTTTGTTGTTTTTTAACAGTTGAAACTGCCTTGTCAAAATTGTTTTGATTATATTATTAATGTTCTGGTTTGGGGGGGGGTGTATATTTAGTGTTTATTTACTTGAAATACTGGGGTAACTTATTAGTTTATTTGCATTTTATTGCTTCAAAAAGTTATCAACTCATTGATAACTTCTTGAATTGGCAGAATGCATTTTTACAAGCTTTTATTCAGCTTTCAGCGTATGTATGTGTTTTGTGTGTAATTTGTTTGTGTGGAATCTTGCAACTCAATTTTGAAGTTGATATCTTCAATCAACTGAGCTGAAATTTTGTGCACACATTTAGTTTGGATTACAATGCATGTTTTGACCATTTATATTCTGATATTGCAATTAGCTAAAAGGTATTTATTAAAAACCTTAACTCATAATTGTCTTACCCCATGGGCTGTTTATTTGGCTGTGCTCGGGGTCGCAAAATAAAGAACCAAGAGGGGATTTTTTGTGCGGAGTTTTTACGTTTTTAAAATAGTGATCTAGTGTATGCGAAATCAAAAAAGAAAATCGGATCCATTCTGTGACAGCAATTTCAACATTCCCAATCTACTAGCAAAACCACAGGGTTGTTTAAAAGAATGACCATTGCAGCTAAGTAGAAGTTAAAGTTATTATGGGTAACGTTCACCATGAAGAAAAATGTTAGTTTGATAGGTACTTTTGGTTGGCTCAGCATAATTTTGAATTGAGACTGTTCCAGTATGCTTGCATGAATACGCATTTGTTATTCGACCTTCTCTGCATCCAGAACATGCGATGGAAGAAATAATGATTTCCGGTGATCACGTCCACAAGCTTCTCCTATACGAAAACTCGTACTCGCAGATAGTCATAAAGGAAACATATTGAAAAGCTGTGTAATAAATTGAAAAAAAAAACTTAATAAACAACTGTAAAACAATTATTTGCTGTAATACTGTTTTCGTATACGATTTTTTTTTTGTTTGACAAAAAGAAAAACTTTGTGAATTATACTTCCTTTTATAATAGACATTCACAGGCCAAAATTGGCCAGCGGGCGTTAGGTTATGCATTCCTGGTATATCAATATTTATTAGTAGGTTAAAAGTTTGTTGCTGTGAATTTTCTGAGAAACGTTTATTTTTAAGGAAATTCTTTTTAATGGAAAAACCATAAGGAGAAAAATCTGTAGTTTATAGAAAAACTATTCATAAAAATGAATACAATACAAATGAATATTTCTTAAAATTACTAAGACAAATATATTTAAAACTTTCAAAATTATTTTTCTTTTTATTTGAAATTTTATTTATATGTATATGTGTCATTTGCCAATTTACAATTGATGGTAACTTTAATGCCTTATTCATTAGTAAATTATGTATATATTGTTGAATTTGTTTAATAACCAAAACTATGTATTTGATCTTTTTATAGTTAATAGAAGATTAATAAAATTAAGGAGTATTTTTGCAGTATAGAGATTTTTTTCCCTTGACAGTATAATTAAAATCATTTAAGGAGTGTCATTTGCATTTCTTATTTTGAAAAAATATGAAAAGAGCCGTTTCATGAAATAAATCTTTATTTATTGTGAATTGGGGGGTGGAGAAAAACAGATAGAAATTGTAATATTTTATGTGTGAAAATCAGTTTTTGATTTCTATATCTTGTATTTATTTCAATTTTTTAGTTTCATATATATTTAGATTGTGGCGTTTTGTATAACATTTTTTATTACTTAAAGTACTTTAGATATAAAAAATTTGAAGTTGCTGGAATCAACTGTAAAGAAGGAGCCAAAAAATGATCATTCCAATACAGTAAATGCCTCGGCTCCTATAGCCTCCAAAAATGACAAAGTAACAAATTCACCCATAATTGAAGATATTCAGAAAAAGAAAGGTTGGTTTTTACATTGATTTGAGTTATATTTAAATTAATACAAATTTTGTATTTTTTTTCCTTCAAAATCCGTACAATATATTCAAACCCTGTTTATATTTACATTTGTGTGATTCTTTAAAATATTTGTTTGGTTTTGAAATCTGTGTGAGATTAACATAAATTATTTATGTAACTGCTAAATTAAATGGAAATAGAAGGAAAATGTAATATTCACCAAATATTTTTCATTAAAAATGTCACCTTTCTGTATTTGCAAGATACTTAACAGTAAGGAGAAGAAATATTGATGATTATCTCACAAAAGATTTCCCCCTATATTCATAAGACATAACTGATATAAAAATGTACTGATATTAGTTTGCTTTCCCTGTTGAACAAAACATTAATCTGTATCTGAAACTATTTGGCAGAATATGTTGGATTATTTCTTTTGTGGTCTCATAAGGGCTGAATAAAAAAAGAATTGGTAATTAAGTTAAATTGACAATTAGAATCTCATTTTTATTTGTGTAAGGTAAATTTTAGCTAATTTGCTTGTAAGAAAACTTCATACTTGTGTATTACACCATTGACCTATTCATCAAATGGAAGGTTGCCAGATGCCACTATTAATGGGAAAACTGTTCCTTCACATGTACAAACATGATAATCTTGTTCATGCATATGATAGAGTTTGGCAATGTTTGTTGATTTGGCTAAATTGGTTGACAGTTTGTGCAAGGAGCAAAGTTTTTATGTGAAATGAAGTATTAGATAAGCAAAATCTTCGTGATACAGTATGAAAAGTTGTTCTTTTTATTGTTTTATAAGTATATATTCAGTTAACCTTAGTTTTTGATATAAATTGCATTAAAAAGTTCTTAGCTCTATTTATTGATTGTTATTTAAAAATAGATTTTTAAACTCATTTGTTTTATTTGCGATTTATGTATTATTTTCTAAGAAACTCATTTTTTAGTGCACGAAATTTGATTGCATGAATAAACTTGATTTTTAAAGAAATTTTGAATATTGGGAAAAATTTTTTCCCTTTTTTATTAACTCATCTTTAAAAAGTATTAACAAATTTTGCTTATTTTAACTACGGAAAAAAAGATGAGGGGTGTAATTTTAATGCTTTTGATAAATTATCTCAAAATAGAAAGCTTTGGGTTGTTTAAAGAAAATATTTTTCGAAATTCGATAATTTTTTTGTTGCATTTATATATTTATTTAATTCTATTATATTTTTTCAATGTTTTTGTAAAAAGGAGGAAAATTTTTTTAGGAATTTTTTTAAATTGCTGCTTTGTTTGCATGGACAATATGTTATAATTTAATGTGTAATATTACATCAATATTCCACAGGCGAGGGGAAAAAGAAAAATGCCAAAAGATCAGAAAATAAAAAGTGGTTGAAAGAGCGTGATGAAGCATGCTTCAGTGTTCCTGTTGACAGTGAAGTGTTGGACAATGATTTTGACTTTGAAAAAAATCTTGCTCTTTTTGATAAAAGAGCAGTATTTGATGAAATAGATGCTTTGAATAAAACTGATCATGTTCGATTGGTTGACTGCAACAAAAGAGCTCCTACAAAATACCGTCATGATGAAAATGTACTTGCTAGTGATCTTCCAATTTTAAGACAAATTTCTGTTCCTTGTCAACATACTAAGGAGTATGTTACAGGTATGTATAACTTTCATAGATTTATTTAAAAATTTGGTCATATAGGAATAAATAAAAGGTTTACAATTTATAAAACTATGACTTCTGTATATTTGCAATTTCAAGCCAGTCTTTGCATAAAGTTGAAATGTGATTTACTCCCAGAATGCACTTTCAATTTTAAAAAAAATGTTCCAATGTAATATTAATTTATCTGGTTATAACAACTTTCTATTAATCATACTGTGTTTTTAATTATAGAAAATTTAATTAAATATATCAAATTCTTTCTTTAACATGTACATTTAAAACAGCTTGTAATCATTGAAATGTAGTAAGAAATGTTAATTGAGGCAGAAGTTGTGTAAAATAAATAATTTATATATTTGGAAAAGTTTTGGGGTTTTAACTATTAAAACCTTAACTATTAAAAATTTTTTTTTGTTTTGCAAATGTACTTCATGTATGAAATAAAAGCCTAGATAATATATATAGTACCAAAATAAAACCTCTTGTGCAACTCAAATAAATACTAACTTTAAATCTGTTTTATTTGTTGCATATGAATTTGGCCTCTTTTATAACATATCCGTATTTGTATCTAAATTTTAAATGTTAATTTTCTCAAGAAATGCTTTTTATCTATTAATTCTTTTTTCTCCCCGCCTTTATTTTTCATTGTAACCTTTTAAATCTAATTGATATCTTAAAGATTTTGTTTTCTTCTAGTGAAACAAATTTTTGGAATGTTTTTTTCTTAATGAATCTAGTGAAATCAAAATAATTGTTTCATTAGCTAATAAATTAATCTGTGAGCCTGCACATATACTCTATTATCTATAGAGAGTGTTAATTTTGTTTTGGGTTTGTGTCATGTTTTGAGAATTAATATCAATAGGGGGAAAGACATTTTGTGATTGTTTAGAGTATTTCTCAAGCATCTCATAGTATTTTAGATTATTTTACAAACTTTACCATACATATATTCTATTACTTTGATTATCTGGACTTTATTGAAAATTTGGAAACTCATTGGCAACTTTGTAAATTGGTATAAACTGTTGATTTAGTTAACTTTATGGCTCACAAATATCATTCCTAAATCACAATAATGTGAGGCATTTTATGAAAAATAATTTTTTGCATAAAAATAATTTTTACACTTATTGACATTTACATTTTGTAATATTTTACTTAATTTTTCATATTCTTAATTATTTTAACATATTTCTGAAGATATCTTATGAGAAACTCTTCCAAGTCCTATTTTAATTTATGACAAAAACAAAAAAAAGTATTTGCATCAGTTGGGCTTTATTGTTAAAAATTGTTATATATATATATAATCACACAGCATATATACTAAAGTAGATTAGGTACATGTTCTCATGGACTGAATATGTGCAGGAAAATGTGTCAAGCACACCAGTGATATCCAATTATTCTCCAATACAAAGCAATCTAGTGGTATTTAAACACACCAAATAGTGATATTCAAATTCTCTGAAGTACACTTTCAAATTAGGGTACTTACATGTTATATACCATTGACCAATTTTGTCAAACCAATAGACCCCCATCACCAAATTATATACGTGAACATGATTGTGTTTGTACAAGTGGGGGAACAGTTTTCTACTATTGGCTGCAGATTGCAGCAGTTGGCTATATTTTTTTCATTTGAGTAATTGGTTGATGGTATATTAGGTAAGTATCCATATAAGTTTTAAGGATTTTTTATGTATCCACTTTCGTCATCTTGTTGCTGCAAATGTATATATATATTTTCCCTTGGTAAATCTTAATAATGGTTGCATATATTTTTAGGTTATTTTAAAATAAGAATTTCAGTAGTTAAAGTTGCTTATCTTGAAATTATCTATCTGAAACAAACCTCTCAAAATGGTATCTTAAATAGTAATTTAATTTTGCAAAAATATTATTAATTTGTCATATTTATATTCTAAAGTGTATTTATTTAATCTTTTTAAACATACTAACTAAAAATGGATTAATGGCTTTAGTAAAATAATTGGATGTTAATTAACTGTTTTGATTTTTTAACTAAAATAAAAATAAGCCGTTGAAAATTTTTTCCATTCTTTTATCAATAATGTCTATAGTTTAAGTCTTTCTTCAAATAAAAAATGTGCTAAAAGAATATTATTTCATTGATTATAAATTTTTAAATTTAAATATGTAAATTATTAAAGAAATGTAATGAATATTTAGTTTTTTAAAGCAATGTAAATTAATGTAAAGATGTTTTGTTTTTTTATAATTTTCAACCTTCAATTGACTGTTAACAAAATGCTTTAATCCTGTTAAATTTAAATTCGCTTTTATTTGCTTTTCATAATTTTAAAATTTTATACACCTTTCTAAGTTGTACCTTTATAATAAGTTGAATATTTTATGTTTTTAGATTCAGGTTTAGTTGTGCCAAGTGTTACTGTGGAATTCAAGAAACTACTCTATGAAAAATGTGAAGAATCTGGACTGATGCCAAAAGTTCGAGTTGAGATGATAGGTAGAGGTGCATGTGAAATGGCTTTGCATTTATTAGGTGGTAGTCATAGGTTAGTGTATTCCACTATTTAATTTACGGTTTAAACTTTTAATTTTAAAAAATGAGGTGAAGAAATTAAATTGAATTACTTATGAAATTTTTTTTTTTGGACTTATAATGTGAAATTGTCTTATCTGACATAGGTTAAATCCTCAAAATACTCATCAGAGACCTTCTGTTGTGATTTTGGTTGGTTCTCATATCCAAGGTGCTCAAGGAGTGAACTGTGGTCGTCAATTAGCCAATCATTGTACAATAACGACAGTTTTATGTCCTCCACAAGCCAGAGAATCCCACTCCATTATATCTAGTGAACTAAAATTGTTCAACATGAGTAATGGCAAGACAGTCAGTTCAGTTTCAGGTATGGAATATTCTATATTAGAATACTTTAAAGGATTAAAAATGTTTGTCTTATTTATACTATTTAACTTAAGTGAATAATAAAGATCTTGAATTTTAGTCTGAAGAATCCAAGAATTTTTTATAGAAAAAAGATTAGTTAACGTTTAACACCAGAACGCCTTCTATCTTCCTCTCCTCCAGATTGCCTGCTAGAGTCATTTCAATTCCTGCCTGTTTTTAAAGGGGATGACACTATACACAGAGCATTCAGAAACAAGTAAATATGTGTATAAGAAAATTTACATCTGTTTTTAAGATTAATACTTTTTTTTACAAATACCAGAAAGCATTGTAACATACAATTTTAAGAATTGGTAAAAATATTAAACAAAAACAAATACTCACTGGATATTTTAAAATTAATTTTCTGAGGTACACATTTTACACGTGTAGTCAGTCTTAACTGTGCATTTTCCACAAACCATTTTCTTGCATATCATGTAATTCTTCAAGGTCATGTTAACTTAATGTTTTACTTTACAAATTACCTTATCTTTGGGGCTTCTACTTCTTTCTGATGGCTGCTTCATAGAAGCTTTTCATTTCATTTTATTGTTGGCAGATATATAATTTTGTCCCAATTCATCTACTAATAACTGAATGAAGGCTTGGCTGCTTATTTTTGGTTTTTCCGATATCTTTATAGCAAATCTAAATATTTATTGCAGCTGAATCTAGCGTATTGTAAAATATATGCTTAGTTCATCTTCTTGAGAGTTATTTCACCAAATATTTTCTATCCATTTGATCGATAGTGCCCACACCACATTGTTTCATTAAAAATTCTGATTGTCTCTAAGGTCTTCTTTTCATCAGTTTCAATAACAATATATGGATGGAGAGTGCTCAGAGAGTGCTCTTTTCTTCCCACTTTGTACACTGTAAGAGTAGTGCCTCTTTCTTCATGCTGTAGAATTTTTGTATTGTATAATATATCTTTCAAAATTTTTAAAGATTTTGGAAATTCTGTCTTGATTTTATTTACAGTTCTTACTAAACTATTTCCTTTCTTTTTCATTTCTTTTGCCAAATGTGTAGTGACTTGAAAATGTTGTAAATTGTGGCATTTATTCCTTTGTTTTAGAAATGGTTGTATCATTCGCATAACTAAATCTCACAAATATTAGTCCAATGGCAGAGTTCTTCAATCTAGCTAAACAAAAGGGAAAACATTCAATAAGTTCTTTGTTCCAAGATCAACAACTAACCAAAATTTTGACAATACTGATTTGGTTTAGAAAGTATGAATTGTGTAAAAGAACAGTGAGCTTTGCTGGGAAGATATTGTTCATCTATAGTGGTGTTCTCCCCAGATTTGAAACAGGCAATACAGATTTTAGTAAATTTATTTTATACATCAGATATCATTTCAAATTTGTTTTTTTAGCCACATAGATTTGGTAAATTTCAAATCAAATCCAGAAAATCTTAACATTTCACAAAACCGATTTCTCCCCAGTTTCTACGTAAAAGTTGAAAATAAAGAATGGATATCAATACCTTCTGCTCCACTTACACCTCAAGCATATAATTTTTCAATAAAAGCTTAGAATTCTTCATGGTAATTGTCCAATTACCTGTTTCAAACACATGTATTGTCGCTGTTTCTGTGCATTATTTTACTTGTTGAAGAATTTTGCTGTCTATAAATAACAGCCAGGCACTCAAAATACTTCCAGCTTTCAAGTTTTTCAACAAAATTCCTTGGTCCTGTGACCTGACTTAAAATATTTTGTTGTGGGTGCCTTCTTGGACTTTTTTTTATTTTTATTTTCACACATTTTCCACTGTGTACCATCTGAAGCAACATGAATTTCATCTATATCATTTGTAGCATTTAGCGATTTCTTCATTTGTGTCAAAATTCTATTAATAACTATTTTCATTACAAATTTCTTCATCTTCTCCTTTGATTTTGGATAATTCACCACGAGGAGGGAAAAATACCTTAGAATTTTGTTTAGAAGTCGATTCGACTCCATTCTAGGGGTAATGATTAATATTTAATTTATAATTCTCAGAATAAATAGGCATTTATACACTAATAAAAGTCATGGAAAGAAAATTACTAGAATCCAAATTTGTGCGAGATGAGTTATTCAGCAGCACTTGAAGTTGAAAAGACTTCACCGGGCGTTCTAGTGTTAAGTTCCTAATTTTTTGTATAGATTATGTGATAAACGTATGCTAATTTCAAGCTATATAATCAAAAGCTTATTACTCCCTAAGAAACTGTTTGCTTAAGTGATTTATATACTTCAAATTCAATGAATGCCAGTATTGGAAATTTTTTTTCAAGTGATGTATCAAACATTGTTTTTAATTTAAATGTGCTTGGATTTTTTAAATTATGTATAGTTATATTTTAAAAATACAAGATGTATTAAAAACATTTAAGCATTACTCATAAAACATACTCATATTTAGGTAAAATCTTTCACTAATCTCTTTTAAAGTAGTCTTTTAGGGGGCTACATACTTCTTTCAATGATTCTATTATTGGAAGCAGTGTATGAATGCCTCTTGAGGTGGCATACAGTTAGTCCATTGCATTCTGTATGATGTCTTCTACAAGCATCATGCCTTTTGCTTTGACCTCAAAGACTAGAATCTTATCAGTCATTCCTATTTAGGAAATGTGAATTGATAAAATTGGCTTTTGAGACCAAATATGTGTGTGTGTGTACTTGTGAAATATTACTTCAAATATTTCTTTATAAAATGTAATAATTCCACAACTTTTAATTATTACCCTACTCAACCTCAATCTGGGATTTGTAAGATTTATTATTATTTTAGCGTTTGAGTACTTGTGCTCATATAAATACTCATTGCACAAAAATATTCTTGTTTTCTCCCATCACATGTAAAATTTTTCCAATTCTGTATACAATATGTGTATTTATTTAAATAATTTTCAAATCTTACTGAACAGTACTTGTAGTCTTTAAAGTTTTAATTGCTCAATAAAATAAAGTAAATGAATCAAAGAAAATTCTATTTAATTATAACAAATTAAGGGAGCAGCTATTTCTAAAATTCTTTGAGTGTTTCTAATGTGTAAGAGAGCTTTTTCAAATGTACATTTTATGCAATGAGAAAAAGTTATTTTATATAATTTTATAAATATGTTCAAGAAGGCATTGTTTTAAGTTAAGAGATTCTAGGAAGTTTTCTCACTGTTTTTAAAAACTCCTTACATGTTATATAAATATATACAGTAAGACCCTGATTTAACAAATTCATCAGGACCAAACATTTTGTTCCTTAATTCGGGGTTATCCATTATATCGAGGTCCAAACAAAATACAAATTTTTTGCACTTACATTTTGGAAATTCTTTTATAAGCAACTACACAAAATACCCATAGTTCGAAATTACTCACTATTTTTTTCAAGAGTTAAAAAAATACTATTAGGGAATTATTTCACACTACTTAATTGGAAATTTTAAAATACTAATACATGCTTGAAAATCTTTTTGATTCCTGACTTGGAAGAGTTTTTTTTTTTTGACCTTATGCAGAGAAAAAAATACTGTCTCATTTATATCCTACTGCATAAGAGAGGTATGTTTCCACAATTTCCAAACAAAATAAAATATTAGAAAATGTTACAATTTTGTTAAGAGTTTCATTATCAATTTCTGCATCAGAATCGCTATTCTTTGGTTTCGACAAATCAATTTCCTCAGCTTCAGTTGCACAGAAGGCAGCCATCATCAAATGTATGATAGTCGTTAAAATCTTAAAGTATCCACTGCATTGTGGAGTGGAATAAAATAAAAAAGTAATTTTCTGTCCTACTCGATACTCGCACATTAGGTTATACTGTATCTGCACCTGTAAAGTCTAATGGTCTTCACTGTTTCTTGTTGAAATTTGCTGCTTAAAAGGAGATTCTTTTTATGGTCCGGACAAAAAAGATTTGTCATTTGAAAAAAAATCCAATTTTTTCTAATCCAAATTAATAAAAAAATTTCCTGCTGTTGAAATAATTTAATTCAGGGAGTTTTATTGGTTAAATAGAGGTTTTTTTGCTTTTGGTTTAATCGAGAAAAGAAAAAAAATCATTAAATCGCAAAATTTGTTAAATCGGGGTTCAACTGTAATTGAAATCTGCATGGTAAATTTTGTTTAAATTATATAATTTTATATAAACCCCAGAAATTTAAATTTTGTTAGCATGTAAATATGTAACATTATTTTAAATTTTCAATTTCAGCTCTACCAACATCTATTGATCTCATTGTTGATGCATTGGAGTCGCATGAAGAGGCTAAACCCGAAGAAAAAGCATGGATGTCAAATGCAAGGCAATGGGCCAGTCATGCTAAAGCACCTGTTCTTTGTTTGGATCCTCCTCCAAACTGCACTTCCACTGAACATAACTTCATACTGTCACCAGCCTTACCTTTCTCTTTCAGAAGTGACAAATGCAGTATTCATATATGTGATATTGGCATTCCAAAAGGCATCTTTTTGAATGCAAAATGTACCTATTCTTCACCATTTGGTTCAAAGTTCGTGATCCCCTTGTATCCAAGATCTGAATCTACTTAAAGAAGTGGTTATCCTAACTTTTTTTAATTCCATTGTTTAGGATGTGCTTGAGCTTGAAGTCAGAGAATTATTCTCTTTAAAACTGTAATTTGATAAACTTATTTCAATGTTCATGAATTGTTCCATGGACTGGATACATTTTCAAATATTTTTCAAAGGGATTTTAGAAGCTAAATTGTCAGTTAGGTATAGGACCATGAGAGAGAAACAGAAATATACATGCAAGTATTTGAAGGTGAAGAATCTTATTTTTTATCAAAGTCCCTTAAAATACTACTTACGCACAACTTTTTTATACAGTTTATGAATACGTCTATATCAGACAAAAAAAATGGATTAGCACTGATATATATTTTAGGATGTTTTTAATTATTTGCTTATTGTATAACATTTTTCTTTATTTAATGAATAGTTCATTTCTATTATATGTATACAACTTCTTCAATCATGTGCATATTTTTGAATTCAATGTTATCACAAGGAAAATCATACTTGTGCTAAAAAATCATTTACAAGAAAGAAATATCTTTGATCTTTTTTTTTAATAATTTTTGTTCATTCACTATTGTTTTTCATTCATTCAAATATCCATTGTTTTTCGTGTTCAAAGTGGCATTAAAATAACTTCCTTACATCATTGTACGTAAATTTCATTTTGTGTAAATATGTTTGTGAAAAGATGTTTGTCATTCCAAACAATCAAAAAAGTCATTTATCCATGTTATAGTATGTTAAAATGTGTAATAAAATTTTAGAGATTGCGTGATGTGAATTGAGTATGACTAGAGATGATTTGAATGTTCTAGTTGATTCTGAGTTTTGTGAAATTATATATATATATATTTAAGGGTGCATGTGCCTTACTTAATAAAATTTTCGTTTGAATACATACATGTCAATTTATCTTAGTTAAATATTTCCTCAGAGAAATTGCTGAGAAAAATGCCAAAGCTGATATGTATGTGCATTTCAATATATTCTATGTTTGTGATTATAAATCTGGATCTCTTCTAATAAAAATGTTTTATAAAAAGTTCCCAATTTTGAGTTTTTGTGGGATTTTTTTTAAAACAAAAATTTTGCATTTTTAAGATTTGAACTGCACCTGTCCTGATTTGCATTTTCGTTTTCTGAAATGAAAATCCTAATAGGTTAAGAAATGGTAAAATATTTATTCTTGCTTTATAATCTGGTACATCAGTTTTTTTTTTAACTTGGACAACGGTGATGATGGACCAGAAATATTGTAATGTAGTAAATATCACCTTTTAGATATTTTATAAAAAATTCCATTTAAAGTTATGCATTTAACATTTTTAATTTTACTTTCTATTACACTAACTGTTAGAATGATGGTTAGGTTATGTATATACTTATGGTGCTAGGATCAGAACTTGACATGCATCTTTACTACTGAAGGATTTTTAATAGTGACATGCATTAAGGTAGAAAATAAAAAACTTAATATTCAGAGTGGTAAAACTTGTTGAAGGATGTAATGCCTGAATTGTTATATATCGTACAATAGTTGGTTATTTCTGAAATATTTTCGAGAAATTTCAATATTACTAGAGCCATTTTTTCCCTTTATGTATGTAAAAAGCTTAAATTTTAAATCTAATGTATATTTGTTTTATTTCTTTTTGTAGATTTTTCAGGCTTCCTGCTTATAGTTGTAATTTTTTAATTCTAGTTAAATTTTACCTCTTTTAAAAAATAAAAACCTTCAATAAAACCTCAATAAACACATGAGCATAACAGGCAATTTGAGAAATTATCTTATATATGATTTATATTTTCTATTTTCATTTATTTATGACAAAATTGCAAATTTATGGACACTTTTATTGAATTTTATAAGTATTTATATATAATGAGTTCATATTTATTTTGTACCTTTAATTCATTTTTTAAAAAATAGTTCAACTGACCAAACAAAGCTCTAATAAAAAGTATGTTGTTAGAGTAAACAGTATCAAAACAAAAATACCTTTTTCGATTGCAGAAAAGTAGATAAAAGTAAAATAAGGATTTTGAATATGAAAGTAGGCTCTTTACACATCTTTTGTAAAAAATAATTGATTTTAAAAAAGAAAATCTAAAATCATTTAGCATCTAAATCTTTTAGCTTTTTAAATCTAAAATTATTTTTAGCATCTTTGGAACAAATAATATTAAAAGCACCCCCTTTTATGTGTGTAAAAGCTAATTCAGTGAATTTATTGCATGGTTTTTATATAACTTAATCCAGTATTTTGCAAAAAAAAAAAAATTTTAATATTTTGTTTAAAATTTTTTGGAATAATTAGCTGTTTTGTTTGGCTTTAAACTAAAAATATCCCTTTGTCTCAGCATAACATTTCCAAGAACCTGTTGATTCATGGGTATAACATTAGTCACTAGGCAGAAGATTCAAACTGTGTGTTCAAGTAAATGAATTTATATTAACATTTTTATGTTTAAAGTTTTACACATTGGGCTTGGTTGGGACCTTTAATTCTCTATTCCCAAAAGTTTTAATAGAGTGGTGTACTTGTGTTCACATAAACAGGGGCTTAGCTACTGCCGTATCAAGGATACAGGGCCCGATATGTTTAATATTTTGGCAATTTCAAATAAGTTTTATCAATCAAATAATTTTTATTTAGTTTTTAAAAAAGGGCCCCAAGGGAATTTAGATACAGAGCCCATTCAGGACTAGCTATGCCAATGTTCATATGTTATTTATTTCTATTTTAAAATCGAGTTCTGTCACAGATAACCTACATGTTCATTCTGAGTGTGATGTTTATAAATAATTAACCAAAATTCAGAAAAATTCTTTCAATAAATCAGAAAAAATTATCTTGCTTATGATTTATCTTAACACGCCATATAAATGTTATCGATCGACCTTTTTATCACATGGTGTTTGAAAAAGAAAAAATATTTTTTATGATACTTTTTATTTTAGAACACATTTTCCCAAACTTTTTTGTCTTATAGACCCCTTGGCATGTTTTTTGGTTTGGCGTAGACCCCCTACTTACTAATACTGATTTTTTACAAATTTATCAATTTAAATGTCTTTTTGACAGCTGGTATAGTGCTACTTACTTTAAAAGATTTAAATTTTTAACTGTAGTGAAGTATAGATGCACATGTTAATTAATGGAATTAAAATTTAATTAATGCATAAAATAACTGAACAACAAACATTCTTTTAATGGAGAGGGGGGATGGATCTAATGTTTCAATAACAAATTTTCCACATTTGGCATCAATCTTGCCAGATTTAACTCTAATTGATAAAAGTGTCCAATCTTTTTTTCTTTTGTCTTCTGGAGTTCGGCAACCTTGCTGAAACTTCACTAGGAAAAGCAATTAAAAACTTTCTCAAGATATTCCATTATTAGGGATAAATAATAGGAATATCTTTTTGAAGCCAAAAATGCTGATATCAGTTTCTAAACTTTACTTCAATATCTTCACTAGAGTCTATTCCTATAAATTCCTGTCGTAATATGACATTCTTCTTTCGATGTGACCATATGAATTCATTGCCTACTGTGGTATTACTATAATCAAAGAATTCTCAAATCTAGTTTCAAAATCTGAATAAAGGGCTTTTAAATGTTAAACGTAGGTTAAAATGTCATTTTCCGAGCCGATTCTCGGTGACAAATTGAGAAACGGGGAAAATTTTCAACTTTAATTTTTTACTCCTTTAGCTTAATTCTGGCAAAAAACGCCGAAATGATAGTCGTTTTAATAAAATTTATGCTGTTGCCTAGGAACTACAAATTAACCTCATTAAATTTAGAAAATATATTTGTTAAATAAGTATTTTATTGTTAATTAAATTTTCATTTAAAATTAAAGTCATGATATGATTAAATGAGAGCCATCATTGTAGACCCCCCAATTTATTTTTTCACTGCTCTGGGCTCCTTGAAGGTCGTCCTAGACCCCTGGGGGTCCATATAGACCACTTTAGGAATCACTGTTTTAAAAAAAAGTTTGTTTTTCATTGCTTCATTAAAAAAAAAAAAAATTCATTAGAAGATAATCAGAAATGTATACATTAAATTTTTGCAAAAATTAATCTTTAGTGCAATCTAATATAGCATCTTTTTGTTTCTTTCTCTGATTATTAAGGATATAAAGTTAAGGATTGGATTTAAAGTCTGAAGGTTATCTTTGTTAGAGTACTCCATATTTAGTACTGTTAAATCAACTAACTCGGAAGGAAAATTTTATTTTGAGAATTTATATAATACTATTAGCCTGTAAAGTATAATTTAATTATCTTAAAATCTTTACAATGACCTCAGCTGCTATATTATTAGTGGGGAGTTTTGAACGTCTTTCACTTTGCAAACACAAAAAAGAAAATATAGCATTAAGTATTTATTTCTTGCTTCTCTCCAATTATAAATTTCTACTAGTATTTACATAAATTATTAGTAAAAAACAAAACATGGATCTTGCTTTTAATTTTTTCGAAAATAAGTTTTTTATTAAAAATAAACTATAAAATAGCCCAGTTAATTCTTTAAGGTAAGTGAAACGATGCACTGTACTAATATCTTTTGTATTGGTGATACAATAGTCACACACTTTTTCAAAATTGAAAATATTTTACCATAACAATAAAAGATTAAAATATCTTTTAATGAAAGTTAAAATGTGGCTTCTAATTTAATACTTGTATTGTCATGATAACAGAAAAAGAAACTATTAAATATTTTGTTTTGTAATGCTCCCATGTTGTGAAAGATTAAGTAATGCAGCCTTTGATGTGGTTACAGGAACAAGATATTTTTAATGTTCATGAAGTTCCACAACACAAGAAGACACACACACAAACAAAATACATAGTGTAGGAATGAGACATAAAAGGAGGGAAAGGCTTTCCCTGACTCCACGTGTACCCATGGCTCGGGGACCATCCGGTGGACCAAAATCTCTGGAAAAACGTTCTCTTTTCCCCCCAAGAACAAGTAGCACCACCTGGCTGTCGTTATTTGTCAAGGGAAGGCAGAGTTTAAATGTAACTGTTACATTCTCCCCCTACACCGCCGAAGACCGTCTCGGCGAGGTGGTGTACAATCAGACAATATGGCATTCTCTCCAGCAGTTCCTCTAGGAATCAATGGTTGTTTGCGAGGCCTACCTCTTCTCCTGAGAGGTACTACAGGAGACTGGGTTTGTGTGACATTCAGAAAAGGCGTTAAAGCTGATGCATGATAGACACCTAAAGGTTCGTCAGGTTTGTCACAACTAGCTACTACAAATGTGGTGGGGGATCTCTGGGATAGCACAATGTATGGCCCGTCTCTCCTGGGCATCAGTTTGGCACTCCTGTTTTGACTCGCTTTACTTAATGGGTGCAGTTGTACCCATACTAGATCATTAACTTTATAGTCAGAACTTGGTCTACGTGATTTGTCAGCAGATGTTTTTTGACGATCTTGACTCTTCTCAATATTTTCTTTAATTTGTGACATATATCCTTCAAAGCGTTTTAAATAGGGTGTAAATTCAGGTACAAAATTATCGTTATGGATGACAGATCGTAGATCAGTATTTACTTGGTCTAAAGTTCGTAATTCTCTGGCGAAGGTTAGGTATGCTGCCGTGTGATTTGTGGACTCACATTTTGCAGTATTCAATGCGAACCTAATAGCTGGTAGCTTTTCAATCCATAATGTATGGTTGTTACCTACCATCATTGCCAAGCGAGGTTTCAAGTCCCTATTTTTTCTTTCTACTGGATTTGCCTGCGGGTGATATACGGGAATGAGACTTTGATTGATATCCAAGACATAACATAACTGCTGCATTACCGCACTTACAAATTGAGTCCCATTGTCACATATTAGTCGACGGGGCACGCCGTACCTTAGGAAGACTTCATTTAGAAGTGTTACAGCACACTCTTTAGCAGTAGCTTGCTTTAATGGAAATAACTCTACCCATTTTGTTGTGTAATCTTCCACTATGAATATCCACTTCATACCTTCTCTCGTTTCTGGTAAAGGACCAAAAGGATCAATAGCTATGCTCTCGAATCGTTGAGCTGGAACAGGGGTCTGCAGAAGACCAGCAGGTTTCTGGTTTGTGGCTTTATATCTAATGTGTGTGCACTCTGAACAGCTCTTCACATAATCGGCAATAAATTTCCTCATACCAGTCCAATAATATTTTGAAGAAATTCTAGAAAAGGTACCATCTGCACCGTAATGTCCAGCGGTGGGAGCATCGTGGTGCAATTTTAATATCTTTTCTCTCTCGTGAGTAGGGACAACTAGTTGAGCTTCATCGACTTCAACATGAGGTGAGTACCGATATAGTACTCCCTGATTCATCACGTACCCTCTCCCAGTCCAATTGGCAAAGTCAACTCCCTTGTTGTGGTTTTCAAAGCAATTAATTATCTTTTCTAACTCAGGATCCTTCAATTGTTCTGTTCTTAGTTCATTAGCTGTTCTTGTCGGGAAATCAATAATTATAGTTTTTAATTCACAAATTTCTTCGTCCTTAGACGCTGGCCTAGAAAGCATATCTGCAATAACATTGCATCTTCCGGGAAAATAATCTTCAGATTGTAAGATTGTATTTGAAGTGCCCAACGGGCTAATCTTCCGGTTGGAGATGTTAAGCTCATCAGCCACTTTAATGGTTGGTGGTCGGATGCCACTGTAATTTCTGCACCTTCAATATACCCTCTAAATTTGTTAAGGCCCAGACCACAGCCAAGGCTTCTCGTTCTGTTGTCGAGTAATTCTTCTCAGTAGAGCTTAAGAGTCTACTGGCATATTCTATTGGCTGTTCATCAGCGGGACTTTCTCCTTGTAGCAGAACTGCACCTAGGGCGTAACTACTTGCATCCGTCCGGATGATAAAAGGCTTTTTAGGATCAACTTGCTTCAGTATATATATTAGCGGGGTTATTAAACATTGCTCGAGGGTCTGGAATGCTTGTTGCTCAATTTCCCTCCATTTCCAAGCAGTACTTTTCTTTGTCAAGTTGCTAAGGGGTCTAGCAATATCTGAAAAATTCGGGATGAATTTTCTATACCATGAGCAGGTCTGTAAAAATGACTGTAGCTGCTTTAGATTTATCGGAGAAGGAATGTTTTGTATCGCTGCTGTTTTATCTTGATCCACCTCTATTCCCTTAGGAGTTATCCATAATCCAAGGTATTTTACACGAGAGCAAACAAACTTACATTTTTCTCTGTTAGCACATAATTTAAATTTTTTAAGTCTGCGAAGACCCTTCTTAAGTCCTCAATGTGTTGTTCAAACGTTTCAGACAACACAACGATATCGTCTAAATACACCAGAATATTTACATTTGGCAATCCATTACGAAATGGGTCCATAAGACGCTGAAAGGTCGCTGGGGCATTGCGAAGTCCAAATGGCATTCTTTTGTACCTAAATGTACCAAAAGAGCAAACGAATGGAGTCTTGTCCTGGTCCGCTGGATTAACCTCTACTTGATGATAACCGGAATTTAAGTCAAGGGTAGACATAAAAGCAGAAGATTTTGCATCATGTAAAAGAGCATCCATAAGAGGCAGAGGATATTTGTCAGGTATAGTAATCGCATTTAATTTACGATAATCTATGCACAACCTAACAGATCCATTAGACTTGGGCACTAAAACCACTGGAGCTGCGTATGGGGACTCGCATTCTTCTATAATATTATTAGTCAAAAGTTTATCAATTTCTTTCCTTAAGAGTTCTTTTCTGTTTGGAGATAATCTATAAGGTGCAGTTGAAACTGGTAGGTGGTCACCTGTGTTTATAAAGTGTTTCACGAATGGAGTTGGTTCTCTCCCGGGTCTGAAAACATCTTTACTTTCATTAAGTAGCACCATCAACTAATTTCTTTCTTCTACATTCAGGGCCTATCCTTCTTCTTCTCGTAAATGGAGATAATCAATCTCAGTTTCATCAACAAGTTTGATTTGTAATGGAACATCACTAAGAATTGAATTTGCGGGAGAGGAACTACTATTTATTTTGGCAGTGCTGTCGTCTGCAGGCAAAGGAACATCTTTTGAGAAAGGTATCTTGAAGCTTGGTTTGTTACCAAAATACCAAAAATTATTACGCATGTCCATTACGATTCCTGATGTCCTTAAAAAGTCAACACCTAGAAGGGTGCGGTTACCCTTTGCATTTGGCAAAAAAATTAAATCGGTTTGGAAAGTTCGTCCACCTATGGTGATTGGCACTTTAGCTTTTTGAACAAAGGGTGTGGATTGCTGACCATCAGCTAAACACATACAAAGGAGAAACTCTGTGAATTTTTGTCCACGATTCTTTAAAAAGTTAAACATTAATTCTCCCTCAACTGACTGGCTGGCTCCTGTATCAGCACAAACTGTGCTTGTAGCTTTGGGTGCCATTGTAATGCTCCCATGTTGTGAAAGATTAAGTAATGCAGCCTTTGATGGTTACAGGAACAAGATATTTTTAATGTTCATGAAGTTCCACAACACAAGGAGACACACACACAAACAAAATACATAGTGTAGGAATGAGACATAAAAGGAGGGAAAGGCTTTCCCTGACTCCACGTGTACCCATGGCTCGGGGACCATCCGGCGGACCAAAATCTCTGGAAAAACGTTCTCTTTTCCCCCAAGAACAAGTAGCGCCACCTGGCTGTCGTTATTTGTCAAGGGAAGGCAGAGTTTAAATGTAACTGTTACAGTTTTGTAATTATAGAAATGAAGCCATTTATGTGTGTGTGGGGTGATAAGAAATTGATCCTTGACATTGATAAAATTTTATCTAAACGCTTGTATGTTGGAGGAACAATATTTCTTGCTTGATGTTAGCAGTATTTAAATTCATTGTTAGTCTTCAGTTAAAGATTATTTGCTATAATTAATTGTCTCTTTAAAAAATCTTCATTTCATGGAATTCCTTATACAGTGGTGGCCAAAATTGTGGACACTTTTTAAAATTGTTAAGTTTTTCAAGTTTGTATGCTATTAGAAAATGTTACGTTGCATAAAATGCAAAGTCTTTTATATCATTTTAAAGAAAATTTAATTCTAAATTCAATTCAAAAAACAAAATGTAGATATTTGCAATGCAAAACAGTTATGCTGCAATTAGTATCGATATTCATTAGATACTGATGATAGCAGGGAGTTATCAGTGCTTAATAGGGTTGCCTTTATTTTTTATTATAGCTTCACATTGATGTTTTATTGAGCTGAAAATAGTTTCAAGTTCTTCCTTCGTTATAACATGATGCCAGGAAGCAATTATATCCTCAATTAGTTCATTTTATTTCATGGGTACTTCATTCGGGCAAGGGTTTTCAACCGGTGCCACAAGTTTTCGATAACATTGAGGTCAGGACTGTTTCCCGGCCAGGATAACAATATTTAGTCAAGAAGCAATGACATCAAATAAAAGAGTAGATTGGACACCTAAAAAGAGATGCTTTACGAAAAAGTGGTCTTTCCTATGTTAAAATTGCAAGTTAGGTAGGTGGTTCAGTGACTACATCTGGAGACTGAAAGTTTTGTTTAAGATGTCAGGAGACCAATTTAATAAGAAACAGAGCAGGAGAAGGATGAAAAAGGTGCACCCCATCTATTAATGACAGATGAACAAAAATACTATGTCTCCAATATAGAAGAATGTCATCAACGGCCTCAGAAGGGATTTGAATGATGCTGGTGTTTCTGTCAGTTCAAAACCAACCAGGAGAAGATTAAAACAGATGTTCGACTAAGAGGTAGAATTCCACGGAAAAAGTCTTATCTCAATTTACAGCAGCGTTAACGAAGACTACAGTGGCCAAAGGAACACATTAATTGGACAAATGATTAGTGTTCACTAGTTATACGGTGGGCTGAAACTAAGATATCGTTATTCGGTAGTGATGGCCGAAAATATGTAAGACGTAGAATAGGAGAAATGCTAAGCCCTGACTGCATCCAGGCAACTGTGAAGTACCCTCATAGTTTTATGATTTGACCATGCATATCAACAGATGGTATTGGTCGTCTTCATGTCATCGATGGGACACTGAATGTCAGAAAATACATTGACACCCTTCTAGATCCCAAACTTCTACCTTCCATAAGGCATCAATTTACCAACAATGCTTCCTTTATTTTTCAGTAATATTCTGCTCCTTGCCACACAGTTAAGTAATCGAAAGACTTGTGTATCGTTCTAAGATCATTGAAATGTTGCCCTGGCCGGGAAAGAGTCTTGATCTCAATCCTGTTGAAAACTTTTGGCACTGTTTGAAAACTCTTGTCCGAATGAAGTACCCATGAAATAAAAAGGAACCTACTGAGGATATAATTGCTTCCTGGCATCATGTAATAATGAAGGAAGAGCTTAAAACTATTTTCAGCTCAATGAAACATTAGTGTGAAGCTGTAATGAAAAATAAAGGCAACCACACTAAACACTGATAACTCACTGCTATCATCAGTATCTAATGTACATCGATACTTATTGCAGCATAACTACTTTGCATTGCAAATATTTACATTTTTTTTATTTAATTTAAAATTAATTTTTTTAAAAATGATTATAAAAGACTTTGCATTTTTTGTGCAACGTAACATTTTCTATTAGCAAACAAATTTGAAAAACGTAACAATTTAAAAAAGTGTCCACAATTTTGGCCACCACTATATGACTGAACATGATTTTGCTATTTCTAAATAAAATTGTTCATCCGATAATAGGTTTTTACAGCGTTATTCACCAGCAAGCATTCTGAGCAAAATTCTTAACTAACGATTTCAAAGGAACAGGAAAAGTTAATAAATACATGAATTTTATAGGTCGGCTTTGTTGGCTTAGAGGTAGCGTATGCCTAAGGTTGCGGGTTCAACCGCGGCTGGAGTCGATAGATTTTCTGGATGCCAAAATCGTAATCACGCATGCCATATGATTACGTGACATGTAAAAGATACCTTGAGTATCAATTTGGCTCTGGTATTCTGGGCAAAATTTCCTCACACGGCAATATTTAGCATCCGACGAGATCTTGGAATTAAAAAATTAATTCACAAGCGTCCAAATTTGGTAGAGTGGCTGCCACCATGAAATGGCTTTCATATTTGGGGACTTGTCCTGTATGCAAAGGCTAAGCTACTAAAATGCAGCCCATTGAATAAAAATAACTTTTATTGTTGTACGTGACGTTCTTAAAAGACAATTAAAAACATAAAATTAATTTTGATTGCGAATAAAATACTTTATAAATGTGAAACTGGAATAATTGTCTTGTGTTGCTCTTTATTGCCTACAATCAGTCTTTTAATCAATGTGGTGTCCAGCCTTAATGTGACCCAATAGCTAATTCCTGAATCGTTCAGTTTAGATATGGACTTCCAATATGAAAAATGTTTTAAGACAGGTAAAAAATGCCTTTACGTGATTTTCGAACTAAATGACCCATTTAGAAAAAAATTACAAAAATTAATTTTTTATATGGTCCTCAGGTCCTATCACTTATATTTAGGAAAAGATAATAAGTAAACACAAAAGTTTCATTTTATTACGATAAAAACTGGCCGAGTTATGGAACTTTGAAAATCCTATATTTTATCCATTTTCTCGGACATTTCCAAGAAGCTAGTAAGGGGCCGTCTCCAAAGTGAAATTAGTTGAAACTCTGCCAAGGAACTTTCGCTTTTATCTCCTGTCTTGAATGGTGATATGCATGATTACTTATTACTTGCTCATGTTTATATTTTAAGAAAGAATTTATTGTTAAGATAATAAAAATTTAAATAAAGTTACGTTAAAATAAAATAGTTAACATTTATATATTAAAGAAATTAAATTTAAGAAAGCAGAAGCTTTTCATGAGAACTATGAAAGTAAAAGATAGATTTACTGATGATCAGAGCTTTAATATTTACTTGCTATTCCCTCGGCCAATAGGGGCCTCGGGAGGTTGGTTGTACTGCCCGCCCAATGGGGTAACAGCTACTTGTGACATCATTTGAGTGTGATAGTGTTGATCATGATCTTATCAAGACAGAGTCGAGATGGAAACGAGGCCCCCACCGAGGGTGAGGCCCTGGGCCCAGTTGGCCCATGCCTTAAGACGTCCTGTTGAAGCCTATTGTACTACACCAGTGATTCTCAACAACTGTGCCACCAAATTTTATTACAATTATTAATTATACTCTGAGAAAAATAAAATAAAATCTGGAATCGAATCACATTCGGCCGTTTTATGGAAATAAACTAAGGGTATATTTAACTTATCCTTTCATGGATAGATGGGTATAAAAAAATTTGATTGAGTTCGTAATTCGTTTGTGTACGGATACATCTGAATATGAATTAACTTTGAATGAAGATGAAGAACTAATTTCACTGTGTAATAATCGAGATTTAATTTTAATACATTCGGAGAGTCAATTCATTCACACATTTTGGATTAAAGTTATAGGCGATTATCTCATAATAGCGAAAATAGTTTTCAAATATTGTTACAATTTTCTACATTTTATTTGCGTGAATTCAGATTTTAACAAATACAAAAAAGAAAAAAAGATCGAAAGTTAAAAATAGATGATGAAAAGAGAATAGCATTATCAATTTTACGACCCGGTATAAACGAAATTATCAAAAAGAAAGCTCAAATTTCTCGCTATTCTTATAATTAATTTGTAATTAATTACTGAATAAACATTTTGTTGTCTTCGTCGTACATATTTTTTTAGCATTGAAAATTATTAACATAAACTGTTTTACATGGTGTATTACAGATAAGAAAAATTCTATTGAACTTATTTTATTATTAGTTGCCACCAAATTTTGAAATTGTTAAAAGTGTACCGCAGCAAAAAAAAAAAAAAAAATGGTTGAGAATATCACTGTACTACACAATAAAACTGACCACCTATGCTTTAACAATCTTATGCGGGAAAAGATTTTTCAAAAAAAGTCTATTTTCGATTATTTTTTTCACTGAAATTTGTTTTGTGTAAAAAAAGTGCCTTCATATGAGACATTTCCTAGATTAATTGCGTCTGAATTTCCTATCGAATTATTTGCATTAATTCGATATTTTTATTTTATTTTGAAAAATGGAGGGCCTTTTCTTTGAATACAGTATTTTGCAAAATTTGTAACGTTTTGTAATTAAAAAATGAGGAGAAATAAATCCTATCCTCTCCGTCTTTTCTTTTCTTTTTTTAAATGAATTGGGTTTTTTAGAACACAAAATATTTTTAAAAATTTGTTACGATTTATGATTGAAATTTGGGAGTCTATTTTATAAAACATGCAGACAAAAGCACCAAGTTGTCATTCTTATGATAAAAATTAAAAACCTGGTAGGATGGAGTACTCCATTGAACTGGTACAATGTAGGAAACAAAAGGTAAGGGCATTCGAAAAAAAAATTGCTTTTCAATTTACTATAATTTTGGCACTTTGATAAAATCCTATTTGCAACCCTGCCAAAGAAAAACTTTCAAGGTTTGTCGTAACTCATTGGGATTATTACTCCATAAATTCACTCAAGAAATGTCACGCTTTTTTAGTGGACAGTATTTGTTTATTTCTCGACTCAACTTGACTTCTCCCTCATTGGAATTTAAGCATACACTGAAGCACAAAAAGCGCTAGAGGGCCTCTTTACACTGATATACACATCATTGAACAAGGCTCGCGGACCGTCGCCAAAAGCCCTCGTGTTGCTAATCAGTGCGACGTTAATATTCTCTCACTCACTCACTTGAACAAGGCTCTTCACGGCCCACATAAGGACAATGCAGGAAAGCAATGGAAAAGAAAAAGCTTGAGAGTGACCGTGCGTTTTATTTATTTGTTGCGATATTGTGGCTACAAAATTTGTGTATTGCTTTGAACTTGTGTGCTATTGCGTAATTTGCGTCTATTAATTGGTTCTTGTTCGTCGAATCTGTTGTAATTCGTGGAGGGATCCAGAATAAATTGACCAAAAAAAAAAATCACCCAAAAAGGCAACATAGTTACCTCTAAGATGAATTAGAGCTCTGAGATTTAAGGAGAATTTTTTACGTTTTTTGGTCTTCGATTGTTTTACAATAAGAAATTTTTGACCATTCGGTTTCTTTCGTGCGTAATCGAATAAATTGAAGAAAAAAATTACCATGAGTTCTTAATGTGTTTCATATTGTGGTCCATAAACTTTGAAATGAAAATCGAATAAGCATAATCATGGAAGCCTGTTGCAGCCTAGAAATGTGGCCGCGGTAACTTAGTGGTCAAGGTGACGGACTCGTGGCCGGTGTGTCATGAGTTCGAGCCAAGTACCGCTGAAGATCCGACTTGTACGGTGAATTACGGTGTATCTGTGGGCATATGGGCTGCTTGCAGCCCTCCATCCCATATCTGGAATTCTGCGATGTGGAATCGGCGAAAGTGGCGATCTTCATTCTACGAGATACAGCATGGCGATTGACCCGCCGTGTAAGAGGGCGATGCATGTTAAATCTGTCGATGCTCAAACGTCCTCCCGTTGGTGTGGTGTGGAAGTTAGGAGAGGGGAGTGTCAGCTCAGGTATGGTCCTCGTCATTTGACTGTGGTTCAAAATTACGAGGTCCATCACCCAAAGCCTTCGAGTAGCTGAATAGTGTGATTTTAATATTCACTCTCTCCAGCCTAGCCAATAGTTAAAGCCTAGGTACAAGATTATTCTATAGTTCTTATGGCTCAAAGAAGGTGGAACTGTAATGTGTGCGTGTTTCTCAATATAATTCCTTATATTTAAATCATGTTTCATGTTAAAATTAGTAGCATTTAATAAATATTTATTCAAAGATTATTTCCTCTAAATTTCCTGTTTTTATGTTCTTTTTTCATGTTATTTTAAAATTAGACGGAAATGACTAGTTATAGTTTAATTTTTAAAAGTCATTTTCTATAAGCTGAAATTAAAATAAATTTAAATAAATGTATGCATAATAAATTATATATTTTAAAGCATAAATTTCTTTCTTTCATTCTTTTTTTTTTTTTTTTTTTTTTGTATTTCTAAAAAAATCAAACTAAATTAATTTCTAATATCTGCATAAAAAAAATGTTTTTATGAATGCCGACTTGTATCTTTTAAATATCTCTTGTTTTTGTTTATGTTTACTCTTAAAATAATCAAACGTAATAAGTAATAAAAAGAATTTTTATTGCACTCAAGAAAGTCAGCAGCGCCATATTTAAAAAGGAAATGTAAATTGCTTCAAGGAAATGCTGTATTTCCAGTACACAGATTTCTCTTAATCCATTTACACTTTATTATTGCAAATGTTTTACACTCGTGAGATAAATTTCACATTTGGAACATAATTCTTATAATAAAATCAATATTTTCAAAAAAACGCATAAAGAATTATTAATGCATCTACAGAGCTTTTCATATCATTGGAAATTGAAACTCATGTATTAAAGAATTTCGGCGCAAGTAAAAATGATATATGAATGAAATCAATAGCGCACACAAGGGGATCCCCGGGTCTGGACCCTCCCATAACCCTTGATTTTTTTTGATTGATTATAATCAAGTATATAGTACGTAAAATTTAATTAAGTACTTGTTACTCATAATTAATTTTATTAAATAATGGTAAATGTTTATTCAAAAAATATTTTTACTGTTTTTTGTTCCTGAAAATCGGAAAAATCAAAAGAATATGTTGAGTGGCGTATTGAAGAATGATACGAGAATAGTGGACTTTCGACCCTAGACCCCCCCCCCCCCGCATCCCTTGGAAAATTCCTGTGTGCGCCACTGCATGAATTACATAAAAGTGAAATATAATATTATTCATATCTTTGTTTAAAATGCCGTAAACTAATATCATTTAAATCATTGGGTTTATATTCCTATCCCTCAAAGATGATTTTTGAATAACCAACAGAAGTTATAAGGAATTAGCAACAATAGTAAAAAAAAAAAACAATAAATAAAAACATTATTACGAAACAATATGTTCCAACAATATCAATTTTGGATCAATCCAACAATGGAAAAGAAACAATTCGGAAGAACAATATAATAATAAAACACTAAATTTTGCTCAGTTTAAAAATCGTTTATTGCTAAGTTAGCAGTGTTTTAGAATTTTGTGCGAATTTTGAGATTTATTTAGAAAAGTTGTGTATATTGATACAACTATGGCTTTTGTTTTCCATTTGGAAATTTTTTACTACGTGGCCATTTGCGCAATGGCCACACTCTTGAAAGGATGTCTGCCTTCTTTTATCGATATTCTTGGATATGTCTCCTTTACCGAAATGATTAAGACGGGCTTCTTACTGAGCTTTGAAGACCTCAACACGCCAACAGACCTATCCTCCAAACCTAATCGCACTATCCCTGAAGTAAAATCTAAAATGATATCTCCTCCACCAATAGTGCGCTCTGTCATGGTGCACAAGATCTGCCAGGCATTAGGCATTGACACCGAACTGAATCCTGCGGCAGAATTTAAAAATTTCAAACTGCCACAGAAAAGGAAGCCTAACCCAATTGTACACTCTGTTGCGGTTTTCAAATTATGTGAAGCATTAAATATAAAAGCATCACTGGCCAATCCGCTTCCTGATTTGAATTAATGCATGTCACTCAAGGAAGCAAACGACTATCAAGAGAGATTTTACCATCGGAAGTGTTTAACATCAGATTCGTTAGAAATACGTTCTAAATACATTTATCATGAAGAATCTTAAAAAGTTGCAAGCTATTACATTTTAGTTTGCTACATGCAATGTTTTTTTTTATCACGTTATGTAATGACATGCATAAAAATGACCACGAGAGGAGGTTTGAAACTGGATTTATCCAAGTTCAAATGTGAAAGGTGATTTAGAATTCTTTAAGAAGTTTGGAAACAACAAGAAATGAAAGACTACTTTTGAATAACAATTTCTAACTGAATGTACACGAATTTGACTTCAATACAAGACATTGTGATTCGATTTTAAGCCAATTCCTATAATCAGAAACATGCCATCAGTGTCGGAAAAAGAATCCTTAATTTTATGTATTTAAGACAAATCCACGACTGTATTAAATGCAAGCTTAAAGTTATGAGGAAATTTACTCGAAAAGATCTTATTGAAATATTAGTTGCTTCTCTAATAACATGATACATTATATGAAAGCGAAAGATAAATTTTGGATCTGTTCACTGACTCTTGACATTGAAATGAATAGTTTTCACTAAGACGAGCTAAATTTAGGCAGTCTAGAAGTAAAACTTGTGAGATAGAGCATATGTGAAGTAATAATGTGAAATGTCTCCAATAAAGCTGTATATAGACGACTCATACTTTCCATCGCATCATTCAGATGTAAATGGGAGAATATAAAAAGATGCAGAAATGAATGAATAGATATTACATCTTATATATATATGGGATGACAATTGTGTGACACTTCAACTATAAATTAAACGAGAATTTAATGATAATGAGTACTGACATATTGTCATAAATTAGATCCATTTAGTTGAGTAAATGATTTAATCTATAAGACTAACCGAATATTTTTCATACATGATTCGGTAATGCGTAAAGCTGAGATCGTTCACCGACAAGCTGTAGGGGGATTGCAGAGATGTTTTGCTGATGTCCATAATTAACGAAAATCAAGCGACTTGGAATTTTTGAGGCTCAAAGTGGAACAAATGAAAAAAAATTAACAATGAAAAAAGAAGTATTCGAATACGTTATGAGGATATTCCTAGGGAATTTTTATATCCCAGGAAAAGGATGATTCTTAATGTTCAAGACTCTGTATATTATTCCTTTCATTGTCCACAAATGTGTTAAAACCATTAATGGACTAATGGAAATTGTGTACCGTGGCTAACACCCTTTACACTACCGATAATACATACGATAAATTTACAAGTATTAAATATAGAAATCAAATGAGAGCATTATAATTAGAAACAAATCCGTAAAACATTTTAAAATGAAATTTCAAAATGATTGATGAAGGGAAAATGAGATACTGATAATGAAGAACACATTTTATCACAGGAAGTAGGAAAAAATGTTTTAAGAGCTTAGAATCAATTCCCAGTAATCTGTATCCGAAATTTTTAAAACGGAATAATCAAACGAACAATGGACAAGAAATGTTTAGAGACACAGGTGCTAGAACTTCAATGGCTCGATTATATATATCAAACAGAATGGATGAAGTTTTTATTGATTTTAAGAAGATGAAAGACTGGCATACTATCTCATGTAGAACTTTGAGTTCCAGTGAAGCATTTACATTTTCGTATAGTTACTGTCTGTTTGTTACCAAATACTTTTAATTATTTTAGACAAATTTTTTTCTCTATATTTTTGTTACCATCCACTAATCAGATTGATAAAATTTATAGAAAAATTAGTGTGTTAATATTTTTTTGTAATTTTCTTTTCCACAACCCAGGTTTGATTAAAATGTATTTAAGAACTTTATAAATAGTGTTAATCTTCACCTACATTGTTCTTTCACAAATTTTTTATAAAATGATATGTTTTGTTTTTGGAAATGTATTCAATAAATTTCGAAATGCAATTGGAATATTTAATTGCTTCTTTTGAGTTTTAGTAAAAATTTCATTTTTGTTCCGTAGAGTTTTAACATAAATTGCAATTATTTTATACTATGAGTTATAAAAGCTCGAAGTGGCCGTGGTAGCCGAGTGGTTAAGGTAACGGACTCGTGGTTGGCGTGTCATGAGTTCGAGCTCAGTACCACTGAAGACCTGACGTATTGAGGAGCGATGCACGTAAAATCTGTCGAGAGCTCAAATATCCTCCCGTTGGCATGATGTGTTTGCTTGGGGAGGGGGTCAGCTCTGGTATGGTCCTCGTCATTTGATCCTGGTTCAAAATTACGAGGTTCATCGCCCAAAGCCTGCGAGTAGCTTGCGGCGGTGTTCATCAAGACCCATTTCCCGTTGGGACCGTGCGACGTCTCAACGGTCAAACAGTTTCTCTTGGAAAATATCTCAGGGTGGACACCCCGGTGCTGATGTCCTAAGGGAAGTCAACCTCTGACCTTCCTTGATCTAGCCGACAGTAAGGTGCCGGCGCAGTGCCCACGCCAACCGCCGGTTTCAAAGTACACCACGGGAAGGGAAGGACTTTGGACCAATAGAAGAATGGTTTCACCGAATATGTCCAAACAGAAGTGACTATACATAACGTGTCACTTTCGTGGGTGGGACGTATTCCACCTTTAAAGAGACTATGGAATTGAGAGAGAAGACAGAGAACGACTCCAACGCAGAGATATTGCTGTAACTCCAACAGTCTCTCCAATTCCAACCAGCACCTACGCCCCAGCATTTTTCCAGCCCGTTTTAAAGCAGTCTTCATCAGGAGCAAATATCAACTAACTCAACAGTACTGCCTGTAATAGAACATTACTGTCCCGGCACAACCGCCACGGCAAGCTGAATGGTGTGATTTTAATATTCACTCTCCTCAGCCTAGCCATTAGTTAAAGCCTAGGCACAAGATTACTCTATAGTTCTTATGGCACAAAGAAGGTGGAACTGTAATACTGTAATGTGTGCGTGTGTTTCTCAATATAATTCTTTATATTTAAATCATGTTTCCTCTTAAAATTACGTAGAATTTAATAAATATTTATTTAAAGATAATTTTCTCCAAATTTCATGTTTGTATGTCCTTCTTTTCATGTTATTTTAAAATTAGACACAAATGACTAGTTATAGTTTAATTTTTGAAGGTCATTGTCTTAAACTCGAATTAAAATAAATTTAAATAAATGTGTGCATAAAAAATTATATTTTTTAAGCCACGAATTTATTTTTGAAGTGAAACTTCTTTGCGGACGGGAGTGAATGGGAAATTTATCCAGTTTTGCGTAACAGTGAAAAAGCGAACGGAAGTAGTGATCCCCCCCCCCGTCCCCGAAATATCGCCATGGTGAAGAGATAGCGAGCGGGAGGAAAAGAGAGCAGGGGACTCCACGTGGCTTGCGTCACATCCGTGAAAAAGTTGGACAATTGCTAAGGGAGAATTGTGCATCAAAAGTATATCTTGCTGCTATGGACGAAAGGCGCTTGTATTGGTGGTCCTCGTGGGTTCCTTTGCTACTCTCGCAACGAACTCGCGTGGCGTATTTTCGTAGTTTTTATGTAATAAAAAAACGTGCAGTTTTCAACGAATAAACGCACCCAAAATATTACCATTACATGGCTCTTCCCGTTACTGGAGTGTCTGGGGCATTGTGTATATGTCACTAACGTTCGCGCCAGAATCGCTACGGATAACGTCTTGTAAGCAAATCATGTTGCCTCTTGTTAGTGATGCATTAAGTTTATATTATTAATTTTTATTTCCATTGAATTAAAATATATTCTGGCCAGATAGCCTAGAACAAATGCAAAAAAAAAAAAAAGGAAAAGAGTTTCGTGAAAGTAAAAAAAGCAAAACTAGCAGCAATTCCTGGCGAAAGTCTATATATCACCAGGAAGCTCTGTCGCAGCTTTTATCATCTTTATCCATAAAGTTTTAGTGCTGTACACATCAGAGACTGTTGCAATCATTGGATCCGATGATGATTAAAAGCTGATTATCTTAACTGGAGACTTTAATGTTAATTTTGCTTCAGAAGAAGCAAAGCCCCTCATTGAATTCTTGAAACGGACACTGAATTTGACAATGAATACTGATTCTAGAGAAGGAAAAACAACATACGGAACCAAGATTGATGTAGTTTTCTCATATTTTCTTGATTAACTACAATCGAGGATTTTTATATCCTACTTCAGTTACCACACACCTATTGTGTCTTTCTTGAAAAATGATGATGCAGAAAATTGAATAAAAATATTTTCATACAATAAATAAAGTTCAAATTTTATTTTATTAAAGTTTCTCACAGTTTAATGTAATTAGATCTATTCTGCATTTACGGCCAACGCCGCCAAAGAAGTTTCACTTCTATCGCGTGGCTTTCCACGTTCTTTTTTTATATTCCTAGGAAGTTCAAAACAAATTACTTCATAATATGTTCATAAAAATTTACTTTTATGAATTCCGACTTGTGTCCCATTTCTTTTATATCTCTCATTCTTGTTTATATTTACTCTTAAAATAAATAAACATAATAAAAAGATTTTTTATTACACCCAACAATGTCAATAGAGCCGTATTTAAAAAAGAAATGCAAATTGTTTTAAGGAAATGCTTTATTTCCAGTACACAGGCAGAGCCGATCCTAGGGTTTCGCCAGCCCGCGTGCAAAGACCTAATGTGCCGCCCCGCAGAGAATTTTTCATATTTTGACTAATACTTAACGTTGACGCTATAAACTCATCTACCTGTATTAAAGTAAAAAGTAAAACATTAACAAAATGTAAATACAATTTTTACTGCAGAACCTTTTTTTTTTTTTTTTTGGCCAGCTAATGGGTCATAATAGCGACCAAATACTTTAATTAAATAATAAACGAACAAAAATACTACCTTTGAAATAAAAACAGACATTTTATAATTAGAAATTCGAAACAACTGTATTTACTCAGAAACTCTAATTTAATTTTTAAAAAAGTACTTAAACATAAATTTTGAGAAACGAAAAGAAAAATCAGTCCTTCTACGAAGAGAGAGAGAGACTACCTAATAATCTATACTAATATATAAAAGAAAGAGTTTGTGTGTGTGTGTGTTTCACCTATTCCGACCAAATTAAGCAACCCAGGAGTATAAAACTTGGCATGTAGAAGCTATAGGTCGTTATGCTATTAACCTCGAAGAGTTTTTTTCGAAATTTGCTTTAGATTTTTTTTAAAATTCAATTTTTATGCGATTTTTCAGCTAAATGGAGATATGACGTCATCAGCCATGTCAAGTCTTAACTTTGCGAAAATTAATATTTTGAGCAGTTTTGGAGGGGATTTTAGCACATTTAACTGTAAATATATTTATTTTAGTTGTATTTATTCATTTTTTTTAACTCTTTGTGGAGGAATTACATTTGTTTTTCGAAAAAATAGTCTTAAAAAAATGTTTTTCTAAATTTTATTTTTCCGATTCGCAGCACTAATTTGATAACAGTAGATATTTTCGTATTTGATTTCCAACGTATTATATCTTTTTCGTTTCTTTAAAAAAAAAGGATGTTTTTTTTATACAACTTTTTCAGACTAAATAATCATTCTATGCTGATGGAATGGGGTAATATGTACCATTAAAGTGTACTAATTACTAAAATTCAGGCGATGTCATTTGGTTCTAAGTTTAACTTTGGCGCCGAAAGCCTGTGCCATGATATGAATCTCAGATGGATTGTAATCTAGTTAAGTTTATCCACCGTATTGAATTTGTGTAACTGTGTATAATTTTTGTTCAAATTATTTCTTATTTCCTTTTGTGGTTTGTAATAATGCATGTTGATTGCGTAATGGAACAACTACCCATCTTGCAAGGCCTAAAACTACTATTACAATTCAGTCTGAAAAAGGTTGCCTTCTTCGTAATTCCATGTAGTAAAATAGTACAAAAATGTAGCCTATAACAAAAAGAAAAAGGCACTCACTTCAAACGAATTGGGATTGTCTCTATCCTGATTTTCATCACAGCCAAATTGGTGACATGCAAATCACCCCTGGATATCAAAACAACAAATATTTTTTTTTTTTGAAAACAAAGAATTATAAGATTTTGGTGGGAAATAGCACGATTTGCGTGGTCCAAATTTTGACTGCGGTGATGTTAATACACAAGAATACAGATTTTTATTTACGTATAAGATATTCTGACATGTTCCTTTTTTTTCTGTGGTGTTTATGGTAGTTTCATGTAAATCATACCTTTGCTTATCTATTTAAGGTTGCTTTTTGGTTTGAATTGATGTTTACTAGGTTACTTCATATATATTTGTGTTTATTTTATTCATGTTTAAATTTTTTATATTTTAAGGTTTTGTGGCAAAATTAAGGCTTAATATTCTTTTGTTTTCTATAACCTTTTAATTTAAATTATGTTATATTTTCTATTTTAGTGTCTCACATATGCAAGTTGGCAATTGTTGCAATAATACGTCAGTACCTTTTCTTTTTGTTATAGGCTATATTCTGGTACTATTTTGCTACATTGATGAAACATGGAATTTGCAGATAAAGGTAAAAAGCAATAATATTTTTTGGAGCTTACGTATTATTGCAAAAATTGCCAACTTAATTAATAACTCGCCAAATTGGCAACCTTATGCTTCATTTCATGTAATGTCGCCAATAGGTTGCGATAATATGCAAGTACCATAGAAAATGACACTCCACACATTCAAACTAATTGGGATTATCAGATTGCCGATATATCATGATTTAAGTTAGAATTTATGATACTTACATATAAGCATCATCACAGCCAATTTGGTGCAATCCTAATAGCTTCTTGGTATTAAAACAACAAAGATTCTTACATGTTTTTATATAAAAAAAAATCAGTAACATTTTGTTAAGATTTGCTTAGTGCCAGTTTGGTTGTAGTGATGCTAATACGTAAGAACACGAAGGCTAACATGAATTTTTATTTACGTATGAGATTTTCTGACATATTTTCCATCATGTTATTAAATAGATTTTGGCATATGTTCTACATGCTGCTTATTTTATTTTTTCTCCTCATAGTTTTTATAACCGATAAGTGCTCATTTTTTGATCTCATGAAAAGATGGTTAACTTTTATTCATCAAGAAGATCTTCATGGAAACTATTGATGTGATTGAATGCATAACAAAATAATTTTCTTTTGCACTTCAAAATTCTGAGTTAATGCAATTTTTTGTTGTGTTGCATTATGGTTTAATTTTCCTTGTGACAATCGGTTCTTCATATAGATTTTTGAAGATTTTATACATATGCATTGTATATATTTGTTACATATGTATACATTTCTATGAAATTTTTTTTTTTTGGTTGAAAAAAAAGATTATTGCTTTTTTCCTTCATCAGCAAATACCATGTTTTCATCATTACAGGAAAACGCTTTAGATGTTGATTAATGTTGATCAGATTTTTTGTCACATTGCATATCATGGCTTAATTTTGCTCCTGACAATCTTCAAATATATAAATTTATTTATACCATTTGTGATCCAAAAATGTTTGTGGGAAAAAGATGCAGCCTGATACGATTTTCTCATATTTCTCTTTGGATTTCTTTAAAATTCAATGCTGATGTGATTTGACTTCTAATGACATCAAGGTTTAATTTTGCTTCTGATGTGTTCCTTATTTAGTTTTATGAAGATCATAAAATTTATACATATGCTGTCCATATATGATATGTTTCAATGATCACTAATTATTTATCATTGTATTTTCTCATTTGTTTGTTCTTTACGACTGAATAACAAATATTTTAAATCGAAATATTGCAAAAAAGTATTGTTTAAAAATTAATTTTTTATCATCAAGGTTTAGTATTTTTCTCATTAGGTTCATAATTGTTTTTGTTTTTTTATGTAGCACTTTTTAATCTGTTTTAGATGGGTTTTTTTTATTTTGGTTCTTGCTAATTTAATTTTTTCTCTATTGTATTACATCTAAATTTTATATTAAATCTAATATAGATGTTGGATAGTATTACATCCATTCCTCATGTAATTTAATGCAAGAGTGAATTTTTAACTTAATAGTTTATTATAATATAGGCCTATTTTAGATATTTTTTAAAATTTTAGTTTGTACTAATTTAATTTTTTTCCAATTGAAGGCTTCCTAATATTTTATTTATGATAGTATTTTAGTGAAATGGTTTATCATAATAAATTTTTTCTTCTGATTTATATATTTAATGTTATTTTACTCATAGTTTCCATAGCTGAAATATACTACTATTATCACTTTTCCGTTATAATTTGTATTTATATTTTCATTCCTATTTACCTTTTTAGCATGTTAATTTTCTCTCTTACATTACATACTTCATATGAAATCATTCTTAACTGTTAAGCAAAATTTCAATATGAACACTCATAAAATAAAATAACTTCTAACTTTTAGATACACTGCCCTGTAATGGCTCAATCCTCTTTAAAATGTATCATGTTTGCAAAAAATAAAGCTGGATTTTTTTAAAAATTTAACCCGTGCGAAGAACGGGTACGACACATGTGAAATCAGTGTTGCCAACTTGGCGAGTTATTTTGAACATTGGCATTGGTGCAATAAAATCTACGAACCTGCATTTTCTTCCATTGAAAAAGGTTACAACTTTTCGTGATACTTACGTATTAGAGTCACTACAGCCAAAGTGGTACTTTTTTTACCAAAATTTGATTTTTTTCCTTATAAGACACATAAGAATCTGTTATTTTGATATTGTGGTGCAAATTTTGCTGCGGTGATGCCAATACATAAGTACCCTTTTCCTTTATTGGCAGATTCCATGTTTTTCCATTGTAACAAAAAAGTAGAAAAATGTAACTTTAGAAAATGACACTCAATGTAAACTGAGATTAACAGATTGTCAATATTGTGATTTTAAGTTAGAATTTCTATTTACGTATAATATTTTTTTGTCATGCTTTTTTTTTGTTCTGAGCTGCTTATGATAGTTTCATCAAAATTAAATCTTAATGTATCTATTTAAAGTAGCTTTTTGATTTGAATTAATATTATAATTTCAATATACTATATGTAAGGTTACTTTTATATTTTTTTATTTCTTTTTCAATTTTAAATATTTAAGATTTTCAGTTATGTGATTTTTTGTTGTTGTTCAGAACTGTTTATGGCAATTTTATCAAAGTTAGGACTTACTTTTTCTGTTTTAATAACCTTTTAATTTAAATTAATATTATAATTCCTATTTCAGTTCTGAACTAATACTCTATATTAGATGTATTACTGAGATGTTAGATAGTATTATATGAGGTATGGGTGCAATGCTAATTTAATTTTTTTTCTGTTGAATGATTCCTAATATTTCTTATTCATGATAGCATTGAGTGAATCAGTTTATCATCATTCATTTTTTATTTCGGCTCATCTATTGCAGGTTATTTCATCCATAGTTCCCATAGCAGAAACTCACTACTGCTATCACTTTTCTGTAATAATTTTTATTTATATTTACATTCATTCATATCTATTTACTCTTTAGCTTGCTATTTTTCTCTCTTACATTGAAATATTTGTTTTTGTTAAATTATTATTTACTTGAAGCCAAATTGCAATTTGTTTAAAATCATTCATTTGAAAAAAAAAATGTTTTTAATTTTTGGTTTTCTACTTCATACAGTGTTTTACCCTCCCTAAAAAAACGGGAAATCTTCATTAACGTGGGCTGGATTTTCTACCACCAAATTCTCTTTTCTAGCCGAAGATCGATCGCCAAGGCGTATCCTTGAGAGGAACCGGTTTGTAGTAACCATATGCGATACGATTCTCCTCAGACAAAACTCGGCGTAGTAATACATTGTATTCCTGACATTCCGGTTTTCATTTCAGTGTTGATGTTTTCTGAAAATATTACCAGTATAATTTAAAGGGTAGGTTAAACGATTTCTCGAATTCACATTTTAAACTTTTTATCTCAAAATGAG
Organism: Trichonephila clavata; assembly: GCA_019973975.1. Classification (NCBI taxonomy): domain Eukaryota; kingdom Metazoa; phylum Arthropoda; class Arachnida; order Araneae; family Nephilidae; genus Trichonephila; species Trichonephila clavata. Next base: position 9,524 of record BMAO01009890.1, on the reverse strand, counting down.
ATTAAAAAAAACTTTATGTACATGACAACTAAGTTAAATTTCAAGTTTTTTCTTTTCAAAGCAAAGAGTTATTATTTAAATTCGAAGCTATAAATTTCATTATTATTATAAATACGAGACATAAGTATCAAATGAAACATAGTTTTAATTTTTGCCAGAACAAAGGAAAATAATTATTTATAATTATGAAAAAACACACATTTTAGTACAATCAGTGCAGATTGTCTAGTCAAACTAATCCAAAAATCTCAAATATCTTACTATCCTAAATATCTATTATTTGTTTTATCTCATCATTACCTTAATTTTTAAAGAGATAATCACTCAGATTTTTCGAAATAATCGAATGCTTTCTGAAAAAATTTTCTTCCTTTATATATATTCAGAGATGATTTATTTTTTTAAATCATACATTATTTTATATTGGGTTTTTTTAGATATAATAGTTATAAGGGTTTTATTACAGTTTGGAAGGGAATATATACTTATATACAGTACAATATCTTACACATTTCATAATTTTCATTATATTTCTCTTTTTTTTAACTACAGATTTTCGAAAAAATAGCGATTTACAAAAAGCTGTTGATATTGCATGAGTTCCTGAATAGTATAAGAAAATTCATTTCTGCTCCTGATAATAAAAGTGGCCGCGGTAACCTAGTGGTCAAGTTAACGGACTCGTGGTCGGTGTGTCATGAGTTCGAGCCCAATACCACTGAAGACCCGCATTGTAAGGGGGCAATGCATAAAAAATCTATCGATGCTTAAACGTTCTCTCGTTGGTGTGGTGTAGAAGTTAGGAGAGGGGTTGCCAGCTCAGGTGTTGTCCTCGTCACTTGACCGTGGTTCAAAATTACGAGGTCCAAAAACCCTCGAGTAGCTGAATAGCGTAATGCTAATATTTATTCACTCAAGATAATAAATGTGTTGAAAATAAATCTCGGATTATCCACGTATAATAAAGCTAGAATTTTCAACTACCAAAACATCACGGTTTCTAGGATTGCTGGAAAGGGGTGACTGTAAATTGATATCTTTGCTGCACCACTTTGAATGAACAGGAAATTCATCAATCAAGAGTTCATTAGGGATACAAACATATTAAGATTTCAAAATTTAGTATTTTTTTATGAAACTAATCAAAATAAAAACTCTAGAATTAACTAATGTCTTTTTGAATCCTCCTTGATATTATTCCTTTTAATTACTTTTACAACTTTACATACATATGTGTAAAATAATTAAATGATTTTTTTTTTTCTAAACAGGACATAAGATGTAAAAATTCTTTTCATTGAAAATGAGTGATTTCCATTTTGTACAATTTATATTTCAATATTTAAACCATATGAAACTACAATTATAGCAAAAGTTATAATTGACATAGTTTAAATATCCACGTAAAAATTAAAATAGAATTGAGACAATGATGAAATAACAAAATTTATGTGCTCTTAATCCACTGTTTTCTAATAAAAGTTGATAAACATTTAAAAACATGTAATCTCAAAAACTTGGAAAATGATTTTAAAAATATCATATTATGTCTGAAGGTTGAATATATTATGCCAATTGCAAAATTTTAAAATGAATGTTGAAAAAAAGAATATGTTCTGGTTAAACACTTTTCTCCTTGCAAAACAAGAATGAATGTTTTAATCAACACGACTTAGATTTTTTCAGAGGTCATAGTCAATTTTAAAAAATGATAGCATTAATTTTTTGATTTGTTTAAAGATCATAGCCAATAAAAATATGATTAATAGCATTTTCTTAATTTCAGAACTTAAAACAAAATCAGTAAAAAAAAGTATCAAAAAATATAAATTAATTCAGTGCTTTTCAAACTGTGGGGCGCGCCTCTCCAGTGGGGTGGGATAACCCTACAAGGAGGGTGCGAGCATGTCGGAAATAAAAGATTAATTAAGAATGTATCTATATATTAATTTATTGAAAGAAAGCAAAGGAAAAAAAATTCTGATATAAAAATTAATCAAATATCCATGTACACTGTTATAATATACTTATAAATTGTACAGTACAATACATTTAATAATAAATTTATCTATATTAAATTAAGAACAAGTTTAATAATTACTACCGACTTCCTTGAGCTTGCTATATACAAAATTTAATATATCTTGATAATTTGTGTTATTTATAATTATAGTCGTATTGTAATTTCAGCGTCAAAGTACATTATTATTGCTTTCAATACAATGTTATTGTATGGGGGGGCGATGAAAATTATGATTGAAAATTGGGTCGTCAATATTTAAAATTTGAGAAGCACTGAACTTATTGGTAAACTTTTTATTTTAGATTATCATACATGGTATGATTTATAGCATACCATATTCGATTGTGTCATATGTAACATCTACGTACTAAAGTATCATTGAATTTTGTAGATAGGATGCAAAAATGAGAAAAATTTATGAAATTAATATACTTAACTATTAATCATTTGTAAGAAAATAAAAATTAACTGGATTTTTTATTTCTCATATAAAATTCTGTTTTTTTTTTTTTTGACATAATACTGTGTAACTTTTACCTTCAACATTAAAATTCTGTAAAATATAGAGTATGTTGTACAGAAATCATTAATATAAAACATTATCTTGTAGATTATTACACACAAATTCAAATGTTTAATATTATTCAGTCAACTATATAGAAACATATCTTTTGCGAAAAAAAATTCACAGGTCACAAAAAACAGAAATTTTTTTGTTGAATATTTTTTATATGCCACGAAAACAATAAATTAACTTTTAATTTTTTCGTATTCGTTTAATTAACAATCATTGCATTCTTTACCGTCTAATTGATTCGATCAGCTGAACTATTTTTTAGCACTTGAAAGCAATTAATCGTGTAAATGTAATTCAAGAATTGGCTCTGTGCATTAAATATCTAAATTCTACGAGGACATAATGTTTAATTATTTAAAGAAATTTAGAAGTGATACTTTAAATTTATAAGAGGACATTTTCTTTCTAAACTTATAATAATCAAATTTATATTATTTGAAGACTCCTAAATTTCTTTGCATATTCAAAGAAAAAAAAATTCTTTGTGTTCATCTTTAAATTTGACCTTTTTTTTTTTTGCTAAATCCTATGTTTTATTTTGCAGAGTTTCTTGATGAAATTATCCATTCGAGTATCTTGATAAAAAAATATTTAAAACTCGTTTATTAAGTCATCAAACACTTTTTTTATGCGAAACATAATTATTACAAAAATATATTAACAAACTTTATATAAAGTTTTTTTAATGCTTCAGTTTTATTTATTTATTTTACTGTTTATTTTATGCTTCTACATACAAAATACTATGTTTAATTAAATGTTTGGAAATTCTACATCGTCTGAGTTTTTTACGTATGTTTTAAATTTTGATTTTTAAAAATTTAAATACTTTTGGTTAATTCCTTATAGTGATTGCGGTAACCTTGTAGTTATGGTCACGAACTCGAGGCTGGAATGTCTCGGGTTCGAGTCCTGGTGCCACAAGGGACCCACCATGCAGAGCAGGCCGATGTACATTGAATCCGTAGAGGCTCAATGTCTTCCCGATGATGTGGTGTGGCAGTTAGGAAAGGGGGTTGCCAGCTCATATTTTAGTATAATCAGTAAGAATTTCTAGTCAACATATAGTAAGACTGGATCTAATCTAGAAATTTTATATCTCTTACTATTCTAAATGTATTATTTGTTTTATCTTTATCATTATCTTAATTATTAAAGGAGATAATCTCTCATATTTTTAGAAATAAACAACTTTAGTTAAAATTTTTGTTTCTTACAAAATCAATACTTTGAATTTTCCTCCATTAAATTTATTCACAGCTAATTTATTATACACAAAGATTAACTCATACAAAGTTTTTTCGATATAATAGTTAAGAGATATAATTTGGAAGTGAATATATACTTGCAGTATGGTATTTTGTTTCATATTTCTCATTGCTTTTCTCTTTTTTTTTTATTAATAGTTTTTCGAAAAAATAAAGATTTACAAAAAATTGTTGATAGTGCGTAAGTTAGTGAATATAGTTCAAGAAAATTCATTTCTGCTCCAGATAAATGTGTGGAAAATAAATCCTGAATTATTCACGTATAATTAATTTAGATTTCTTAACTACTGAAACATCATGACTCTTAGACAGGATTCCTGAAAGAGGGATAAAATGGATATTTTATTTGTATTACTTGACTTAACAGGAAATTGATCAATCATCGATATAAATATATTTATCTTGAATTAACATATCAAAATTTTAACATTTATTTATAGAACAAACTAAGGCAATTTAGAACAAAGGATTTTAGAGGTTTGCTAGTGCCTTTTTCAAATTTCTTTATTCCTTAAAATCCTACATGATCTTTTTTTTTATTGTATCCAGTTAAGGGAAATTTATTAAAGCTCTTGCTTCATTTAGTAAAACACTTCTATATACATGTGTGTAAAATAATTAAATGATTTTTCCCCCTAAACAACATATAAGATGCAAAAATTCTTTTCAATGAAAATGTGTGTGTGTGAGCTTTTAATTTTCCGTTCATAATTGGGAACGAACAAAAATATTGCGATTAGAAATATTTGCAAATATGAACATCCCTTTTATTTTTTTTGTACAAAACTGAACATAATAATTCTTCTGATCTTTCATGTTTAGAAGATACCGTTTTGAGGTCAACAAATCTAGTACTGTTTTTTGCGGCATGGTCCAAAAGATTGAAAAAAGGGGAGTGTCTCCCTTTTGTTAAGAATTGGGGAGTGGTTCAAATACTTGAAAACTATCCTTCAAGTTATACTGAGAATTTCTTTTTCTTTTATTTTTGTTGCTTCGCTACTATAGTTCACTTCTTGTCTGAAAATCATCAGTTTAGAAAACTTTTTTTTTTTTACCAGTCATTTTATTGTAAGCGATCTAAAGTTTTAATTAAATATCTTCAACAAGTACGAAATATGAAATATTATGAGTTTTGTTCAGTGATTAATTATATAAAAATACCAGCCGCGGGGGTATAACGGCTAGTATTTGAACTGATCAACTGAATTTGTTTCACTTGTTAAAAAAAAGTCCTCTGTTAACAACAAATGAAATCTATATTTATTACAATTGAAACGAAATGCTTTAATTTTCATACCAACTAAAAAAAATTTACGAAGCTTGTATTCCTTTTTTTATAAACTATGTGTTACTTAGAAAAAGCCACAACATTTTAAATTTCACAAACAGCAAAAAAAAAAAAAATTCAAATTTACTTATTTAAATTTCTAATACTCTTATCCTTATGAGAAAATAAAATAATTTTGAAAGGTAAAAAAAAGTCAATTTTTGAAAACACTAATCTAAAATAAAGTTCAAGTAATGATCAGTGCATATAATTTGCCCAATTTAGCCAATTAAAAAACACACATAAAAGCTAATTACCTAATCACTTACATATTTTTCAAAAATTTTATAATGCTATAAAATCAAAGTATTGAAAAATTAGGAATATAAAATGTTTGCATTATTTTTATATAGTTTGACAAAGTTTAATATTAAAATATGCTCTGATATTAAAACATTTGAAGTAGCAAATGTGCTTAAATAAAGTTAAAGCTTTTCAGTAATTGAATTTGAATTTAATTGAAGCGTTCGCACGAAAGATGAAAAATATACATGTTAGATGGATTAGCTATTGAATGACTTTTGGAAGAAAGTTGTCCCATATTCATTGTATCGCTAAAAATTATTCAACATTTCTTAAACCTAAAAATTAAATTTTAAATAATAGTAATCAAATAGTGTTATTAATTAAAAAACAACAAAAATGGACAACTAATTTTATAAATTAATTTAACATTGAAATTTAAGAACATGGGTTCTTTTGGCTGCAGACTTCAAATTTATATGCAATCACATCTCAGCTAGGATGTTTAATTTGTATTTTATTAACTACCACACAACATCATTCGAGAAATTTGAGATCCCGTTTCTTATATTAAGTCGCACTTGCAGAATTTCACAAGGGAATTCTTGGTAAAATCAGGATTCGAACCCATGACTAATCTTTTAAACTGCGACCCATTAAAAAGATAAAAGCTATAGAAATACCTTATACGAAGTAAAAATAGACGTGAAAACTAAATACTATGTAGAATTTTCCCTTAGAATGTAGATTCTTATAAATAGGTCTGTACTGCGGAAATCTATCACGAACTGCAGTCTTTTAATGTATAAAAGAAAGTAGAAATGGAAACGACTGATTTTATAAGCATTAAAAAAAACTAAACTTTATTAAAAATAGATTTCTTTGAATGAAAAATAAATTGATTAATTTGAACATACCAAATTGTATTAAAAATCTTTAAATTTCATATGAATTTCATTAAACTTACCAATAATTTTATTTTATATAATTATTCCACTTAACAAATGGTTAGAAATTTGTATTGTTTTTAATATAACAATTATAAATCAAACAGAATGTTTTTCGATAAAATAAAATTACTTAATTAAACCAACACTTAAATTAAGCCTTTTAAATTCATTAGAATTTCATGCTTCAGAAAATAATGTAGGCAAAATGTAGATTCTTCCTTCAAATTGTACACAATATATGTAGAGAGAGACCTTACTTTTTTTGCTTTTAAATTAGTATTAATGGTGCATAATTCACACACATTCTTGCATTTCTTGGTATAAATATTCTCGTAGAAAAAAAATTAAGTATTCGAATATTCTTTTTTTCAAATTTTTCATAAAAATGACACCTTTAAATTAACGAATGCTTCATTTCATAGAGAATGTGATGACTACGGGCATTTTCCAATTCCATGAATATTATTATTGACAAATCTTAACACGTTCACCAGATCAAATAGCAACATAAACCGTCAGAATAAGCTGTTTTACAATAAATAAAATACCTATGATAGTGGGTCTCATAAAACAAAAACGTGACTTTAATTTAAAAAAAAAATTAATCAAGTGGAAACTAAATTTTACCCGTTTAACAGATTTATTTACTAAATTTAATGAGGTTAGTTTGTACTTACAAGGGGACAGCATGAATTTTATTAAAACAAGAACTATTTCAGCATTTCTCGCCAGATCAGCTAAAGAAGGATAATACTAGAGATCCCGAATTTTATCAATTGGACACAGACAATCTGTCAGGACATATTAACCTAAGTTCAACAGTTAAATGCCTTTAATTCAGATTTTGAAACCAGGGTTGAGAATGCTTTAACTATGGTAATACCACAATCGGCAATGGATTCATATGGTCACATTGAAGAAAAAATGTCACATTACAATAGGGACTGATCATAATGACCTCTAACGAAGGTCTTAAAGTTTAGAAACAGATGTCAGGAATTTTGGCTTTAAAACGTGAAACCTGTTATTAGTCCCGAACTATAGAATATCGCGAGGAAATTTCAAATTGCTTTTCCGAATGTGAAGGAGTTTCAGCACAATGTTGCCTATCTCCAAAAACTAAAAAAAAAAAAATTGAACACTACTAACAGAGGAGATTTAAGGTTAAATCTGACAAAATTGATACCAAATGTTGAAAATTTGATATTGTAACACCAGATCCTCCCATTAAAATCATTTGTTTATTGTTTAGTTATTTATTTAACAGTATTATTTATTAATTAACTTTTAATTTAATTAATTCACAGTGATTTTTAATTTTAAACACTATACTTCATTACAGTTAGAAATTTAATTCTTTGAACGTAGGGGTAGTAGTACCAGCTGTCAAAAAGACAGTTAAGTTGATAAATTTGCAAAACCTCAATATTAATTAAGCAGGGTCTATCCCAAAAATTGCCCACTGAAAAACATGACAAGGGGTCTATGAGACAAAAAAGCTTGGGAATATATGTTTTGAAGAGTCCAGCAAAAAACAAATGATTTATTACATATATAGTGAAAATCACTTAACACGAAACTGAAGGGACTAAAATATTTTTTTGAAGAATTTTGTTAAAAGAATTGCGTGTTAAGAGATAGTACAAAAAAAAAACATATCAACAAAATTAAGTTTATCAGAGCTTATTTTATCTACATCGAAAGTATATGCATGTATTTCATAAAAATCAGTGAAACAAAAACATTCACAAGAATTAAATTAAAATTAATACAAAATTTTAAAGTTTTTTGAAAAACAAAACATTTATTGAGTTTTTGGAAAATAATCTAATATTTTTCTTTGCATTGGCTTTTATAGCATCAAACTGTCAACAAAGTGTTCGATGTCGTTCATTTTGTTATTCATTTCACCATTGAAATGCGTGTGTGTGTCTTAAAACTGCGCACACTTTGTATTGTGTTAGATAAAAGCACTGCAAATTTCTAAATCTTTAGTGAAAAACAAATATGAAAAAAAATGTTTGTAAAAAGTCACGCAATTAAAATATGTTACTATCTGGTATTTTCAAATCAGGCCATATATTCAAGGGAAATCTACACAATCTTTCATAATACTTATTATCTAATGTCTTAAATTTAATCATTTGCATTTTTTTTCAACTATCTTTTATAAACTAGGAAACTGCATTTCATGAAAAGTTTCTGTAATATACTCCTGGGTATAAAAAGCTGCACTTTGAGCAATAATCCTATATGTTTAATTAGAACATTAATTTTATTTTATATTAAAATATTTTTTGTATCTTTTATTGTTTTTTAAAGAGCCGCAGCTGAGTTGTGATTTGAATTTTGATTTTAGCAAAGGTCTATCATGTGAAACTCTGCACGTGCTAATTATAACGTGAAACGGGTGGTATTGTGTACAAGTTAGGATAATACTAGTTAGCGACCCAATTTATGTGCCACAGTGGTTGTCAAGCTTTTTAAACTCACGTAATCTTAGAAATATAAGGTATTTTCAGGACGCTCCATTCCACACACACACAAATACTATAAAGAATGCAATTAAAAAAATGATATTTTGAAGTAGATCAACATGTTATAAGTACTTCATGTAAAGACAATTTTTAAAAAAGTACTATATTTTTCATCAAAATTTTTACTGTTATTTTTCAATATAATTTATAATCACTAGTAATATTAATTTGTGATCTAAGTAATACTTACTCATGTGTTATATTCAGTAACTAGAATATGTGCTTGTTATACAAACTGTTAAAGTCTAAATCTATTGAAATCATCTGCAATCACATTTCATATTCTCTCTCAGTGTTTCATTTTTTTCTTATATTTTGTTCTTTTTTTTCCCGCAGATACATTCAAAAATGTTTTTCCATTTAAATGCATAGTTTTGAAGGGCATTAAAATGTTTAAACTGTGAAACAAATCCCATGTATTTTGCATGAATTTACATCCTAAAATTTAGGAGCTGTTCTTGCGTAAACTTAGATTTTAATGGAGAATCTGATGATCTATTAAAAGTTACTTCTCTTTCATTATAGGTATTATTTCCGCAAACGGAAAAAGGTGCATTTTCCATTAGAAAACTATTTAGCTTTACAGGACATTGTACTAA
>BMAO01009889.1:0-17790 GCA_019973975.1 Trichonephila clavata | reverse complement strand
AAAATAGGTTTCTCAACTGTCATTTATTTTCAAATTCCATTTATAACAGAACCCAATCCCGTTACATTTAAAATAAATAATACATTTCTAAAATTGTCTTACATCTAAGATAAGGAAAATATAAAATACTTTTATGTATCATAATTCTTAAGGAAACCAGGCATAATTAATCGATGTAAAAATTATCTAATGTAAGTAAACAGAGTTTTAACTACGAGGGGTGATTAAAAAAAAGTTTACGAGTCGAATAAAGAAATATTTGTTAACAACAGACAGAAAATACAAAAGGGAATTAAGGGCATACTTGTCTATCATATTTCGACATAATCACCAAGTCTATTTAGTTATTTATCAGAACAAAGAACCAACTTGTTTAACAAGTCTTGGTAGAAATCAGGTCTAGTCCATTGAGCCAGACCTCGACGGATATTTTCACAGCACTGTCTTGGAATATCGTAGTACATCAGAAACGATATGCTACACGCTACCATAGCTCAGTCCAGCTCTGGCGAGATTTCTCAGAGTTACCCATCGATCATTTTGAATCATTTCTTTAATTCTGCCGTCTTGATTTCTGCGTTGAAGAACTTGGCTGGCCGCCCCTACCATATTGCGATTTTCGACATCCTGTCTGCCTGATTGAAAAGAGTGTCACTATTTTGCTACTTCGTTGCTCTTCTCTTCACCATAAACTTCCACGATTTGACTATAAATGGCAGATGCGGACACATTCTTTGCCCATAAAAATCGAATCACGGCTCACACTTCTAAACGAAACCAAATTCAGAAGCGTTTTGCCATTTCAATCGTCCTGGACCGTCTGAGAACTTTCACTACCTACCCGCAAACCAGCTGTATAACAAGTAATACCCTTTGTCTCCACTCTGGACAAACAAAATTTCCCCACAAAATGTATTTTCAAATGCTGCGGCTTGTAACCTTTTTATCTGATCAACCCTCGTAAATAAGATTTTTGTATTGGAAAAGTACTCATATATTAATATCAGTTTCTCTAAGATTTCTATGGCAAGACACCAATTTATAATAAAAAGTTCTTAAAATATTGGAATATTTAGTTGATAGTTAAATGGTATTCTCTTTATATATGAAATGGGTTGGGATAAACTTTAAAGAATAAAATATATAAAACGAAACATATATATTTGGAGTAAGAATATTATGATCAGTGACGAAACTGAAAGATAACAATAAGAATGGGTACTTTGAATTGGAATATGCTGCTCGTGGATTAGAGTAGTCGAAATGTATCGATACAATAAGGGATTCCTTTGGGATCTTAATCCATTTTGAGACTTGCCGTAAGATCCGGCGAATGGCACACTTTTAACACAAAAAAAATAAGCTCGAAATTTACGGGTGTGCGTTATACGCCGAGTATAAAAACGAGAGCTTTAAAAAAATGAGCATAGGAAAACAATTAGACTTCTACATACATTTATCGTAATACTGTTTTTTTAAAAAATAAATGACATTCCTTAAGAACTTAAAAGATTGTTGTTCTAGAATTTTTTTTAAAATTATATATATTTGTTAGTGATTTTATTTTGTATTATCAATTTTATTATGCCATGTATTTCTTTCATTTTATGTTACTATATATATATATATAAGTGGTTTATATATATATAACACGGTTATATAATTTAAAACAAAATTAAAACATATTTAAGATAAAAATATAAAATAAAAAGAAGGGAGGAAATACACAAATATAAAGAAGGGGAGGTATTAATAAAATTTTAAAATCTATACAGTAAACAAATTTCCTTAAGACATTAAAGATTTCAGTAGAATTGACCAACAAAGACAAAACAGGTGACCAGAAAATACCCAAACGTTTTAAATCCTTTTTAAAATGTTCTCTTTTACAAAAAAAATAGGTTACAATACAACAATACATGTTCTGCAGTTTCAGAGCATCCTGACCACAAGAACAAATATCACTCCCAATTAATTTAAACCTAGACAATCAATTTTTTTCCAATGCCTTGAACTAACGACTTCAAAACATAAGAGCATTGTACACGTACAATTCAGGCTTCTTCAGAAAAAAGGAAGCGCGTGTTATGCGACAAATATACCTAAAAATTAAAACTTGCAGCTTGAAAGTATAAATGCGCGTTATACGACTGATTTTATGGTAATTCCTATAAGAATTTAAACAACTTTAATAAAACTCCTATCTAACACATATCCCTTACTTTATGAATGCAGCTCAAATCACCAGAAATCAAAACACTGCTGCTGCACCCCCTCCCATTTCATGTGGCCCATAAAACTGCGGAATTATGCTGTTTACTTTCCGCCCTTACAGCTCCCTCGACGTCAAATAAAAAACGGGAATTCAATGAACGACTGTTATCTCCCTCTCAAGTTGTGATCTGAGTTTAGCCACAGCGAGTCCTGCGCTGATAAGAGGGTCAAGCGACCCTCTACCCACTGGAGCATCAGCTTCTGCGCACACACGATAACGTCCACGAGGAGCAAAGCTTCCCAGACTGCTGCTGTTGCTGTTCTTTTTTCCATCTGCTCGTCAGCTACCGTGGCTTCTGTTTTTCTCTGGGCTTGTTTTTCTATGGCTTCAGTTTCATTTTCCTCAAGCGCAGCTGATTTTCTTTTGCTTTTTTTTTTTTAAATATTGTTTACCGATTGAAAGGGTGAAGGGCAAAAAAAAAAGAGAAACATAACAGGTCTTAAATGTTGTTGTGAAGTGCGTAAGGGTCAGTGATTGTTTTCGCGAAATAGAAAGACTGGTTTGTTTGTTTTTGTTTCTCCGCATCGCCCACATGCCATTGACGGTAGAAATTGTAATCAATCTTCCAGAGATGTGTGACCGCGTAAAAAAGAAAATTTTTAAAAAAGTGTGGGGGGAAAAATCGCAGGAAATAGTTTTTCAATGAATCATCGAATCAGAAAAATCTTGGAAAATCGTGTTAAAAAGATTTTTGAAAGAGGGTCCGTAAAAAAAAGACGAATGATGAAAAAAGTCTCAGTTATGGTTTTCAAATAAGATCTCTCAAAATTAGTTGCAGCATCAAATAGGAGGAAGAGAGAGGGTCATATTTAAAAAATGTTTAAAGGAGGAGAGTCCAGGGAGGAAAGTCCACTATTCTCGTCCTATGCTCCAATACGCCGCCCAGCATATTCTTTTGATTTTGCCCATTTTCGGGAACAAAAAACAGCAAATTAATTAATTAATAATTAGCGTTTATTAATAAAATCAATTATTAATAACAAATAATTAACTTTTACGTACTATATACTACACAGGACTATAATCAATCGAAAAAAATATCAAGGGCTTTGGGGGGGGGGGGGGTCCGGCCCCGAGGCCCCCCCACACCTTGTGCCACTGGTGTTAAATGATATTATAATTTTTATTTTTTCGCTTACAAATCCTTTTTAATATGATTTATAAAGAAATTCAATGATCTTCCGATTCGTTAATTTTGAGTGTTTCTGGTAACAGTAATGGTTATACATTTACGTGGAACCTTAGAGAAATCTCTTATCATCCACTCATCATAATAAGTAGAAAAAATAAGAATAATTTGCTGAAGTGTTACATAAGAATATAAAGCAGTCCACAATGAGTGCAGCTCAACAACGCTGGTGGAGGGGTGAGTGGGAAACCATCATCCAGTTGATTTAGTTAATGACGTCACATCTCTGACAATCACGCCCGTCTTTCAACCGGCTGCCGCATCTCGATGGAAATGAGGGGAGAAAAGGGAGGAATTTCTTTAATATCAAAGATTAAAGAGAATATTATTTTTAAGTCCGGTACTCATTACCTCTTAAATATCTGCGTGTGGTTATTGAAAGGAGATTTTAAATAACTACTTGGAAAAAAAGTAAGAAAAGGTGGAGAAGTTTAAAATAGGATCAAGTTGTCACACTAACCACATGCAAAAACTTGCATTGAGGGGGGGGGGTAATAATTAGGGTGAATGTAGTCATGCAAAAGAAAACAACGAGTGATAAATAATGTAATTTGTATCAAGACATTCTTATCCTTTTCAGTGAGTGAATATTAACGTCGCACTGATTAGCAACACGAGGGCTTTTGGCGACGGTCCGCGTAATTTTGAACCATGGTCAAGTGACGCGGACGACACCTGAGTTGGCACCCCCTCTCCTAACTACCACACCACACCAACGGGAGGACGTTTGAGCTCTCGACAGATTTAACGTGCATCACTCCCCTACACGGCGAATCTTTAGAGGTACTAGGATCGAACTCATGACACGCTAGCCATGATCCGATGCCTAGACCACTCAGCCACCGCGGCCTTCCTCATCCTTTTCAGAGCTTTGAAGTGTTGATATGAGTGGTTAAGGACTGCTCTAGGTCGTTTAGAAGAGCAAGGGATAGAATTATCATAAGCCTCTGATGGATTCATTTGGAATCTGTGGTAACCGGTTGAAAAATTTTTCTGAATGTTTTTTAAGGAAATCAAGATGCGGCGGAACGTTAAGATCTTTATTAGGTGTTTCTGTTCAATCGCTATCTTTTCAATTCCATCTAAGTCATTTTCCGAATTTATCTCATCTGCTTAGAAGAAGCTGCTAATAAAGAATTTCTTTCTAGAATTTATACCTGGCACAAAGTATAATTTTCTTTAATTTTCACCAGCTTTAAGCTTAGTAAACCACTCCTAAGTAAATCTTTCAGTAGTGAAAATTTCACTATAATTTGCACATCACCTATTTATCGTTACAACCATTAGCACAGGTAATGTTCCAATTACTATAACAGTACAGGAGCACTGTTATAGTCCCTACAACAGCATATAAAACAACATAACTTGATTCCTTTTAAATTCTGACTTTCTTTCATATGCCATATAAAACTGATTAAAATTTATATATAGTGATCACATATTATTTGGAGGGCCGTGGGTAGCCTAGTGGTTAGAGCATCGGACGCCAGACCGGAAGACCTGGGTTCGATGCCCGATGCCACCAAATACTCGCCGAGTACAAACGGAGAACGTGCTCGTTAAATCTGTGGTCAGAATGGTGTCGCCATCTATCGTGAGCAAAATCGTGCTGTTAACTTAATGGGATCACAAAGCTTAGGCTAATGACAGACATATCTCTAGCCCGTTACCATGATGAATTTCGTAGGCCTCGATTTGACTACGTCAGACAGGTGGCGTAAGCCACAACAACAACAACACATATTATTTTCTAAAGGTGCTTAAAATATCGCTCTTTACACCACGTACATATACTTATTTTATTTTCAATCATTCAAAAAATTTAGACTTATTTTAGTACTACCTACTAAAAGTTGGCAGGAATTTTCAGTACACAGTTCAACACACTTTACAATCTATTTATTACGGGATTTATAAATCTACGGTGAAAATGTACGAAGTCAAGATAGATTTCATAAAACTCCGGTATTCACATTGAATGAAGAAATGTTTCTTCATGAAAAAAAAAATACTTTAAGACTGAAATTGTTTATACCATGATATAAATCTGAATCCTCTTTGGATAATTTAGAGGCTTCTTAAATCCGAGAGAGAACGTATGATCTAAGTAAGACATTCCGAATGGAGTCCAGATGGACCCTTTGGAGGCTTATGGAAGATTAAAAAGCGTTTATCTTTAGTTGCGGGAACGTTCCAGATAAAAAAGATTCCCGCGCTTGACAAATTTTTAAATTGGCAAACATATTTCTTTTGTTGAGCAGAAATTCACTAAGAACGAGTTTCATGGAAATCGAGCTCTTAGATGGATTGCGGGGCATTATAGATAGAAAAAAAATCCAGTTTTTGAATTATTAGACTTATAAAACTCAAAACTTGGCAAACGTGTGTGTGTGTTACATATAAAGTATAACTACATCTATCCTTAAAAATAGTTAACTTGAACATTAATATTAGTTTAACATTTTAGAAACTTAGACGTACGTCTCGGCATAAATAAACTCTAGCATCAGAAATTATCCAAATTCACTTAAGAATCGCTTTTTTTCTGAACATTGAGAGAATTTTAAGCAGAAAAAAAGAA
The DNA here is from genome assembly GCA_019973975.1 of Trichonephila clavata. Classification (NCBI taxonomy): domain Eukaryota; kingdom Metazoa; phylum Arthropoda; class Arachnida; order Araneae; family Nephilidae; genus Trichonephila; species Trichonephila clavata. Next base: position 11,745 of record BMAO01009889.1, on the reverse strand, counting down.
ACAAAAGGCACAATTTTGTATCGACTTCCGGTTACACGAAAGGATAAAAAAAAAATCTCTTTCCGTTTTACGAAAACGAATTTTTTTGTCGCATAAATTTTAGACACAAGCGGCACAAGGACTTTCAAAAGACAACTCATCATGCCGTTTGTGTCTGAACATAAAAACGCTGATGGTGGTAAAAAAAAATAATAATAAATGCCAAAAAAAAAAAGAAAAGAAAGGAAGATAAAAGAAAAAAAAATCCAAAATTCTCACGAAATTGATGATGTCTTGCCCATTAACGGCAACATAAAAACTCCTTCATTCTTTGGGCGCATACCGATCTTTTCCGTTGAAATTCCGTCAAGATTTATTATCTTCAAGAAGGAGCAGAAGTAAAACGGCTAATGGGAAGAGTGAAATTAGGAGGAAAGGGGGAAGATAATAAATAGAAAGAAAACGAAGAAAGAGAAGAAATCGTGGAAGAGAGAGCGAGAAAAACAGACTATGCCTGCTTTTATCGGTACGGCACGATCAATTGGTTTTCGGGTGCGTCACCTCTCCATTAAGTTTTCGCTATGTAGCCGAGGTTACAGCTCTATAAGAGAAAGGCTTAATCATAGAGACCCAATTAGCTAGCTGGCTTTCCTGCGTATATTTCCGTATGCACGTATTTTTTTCATTCGTTCTCGTAAGAGTATTGGAGAAAATTTTCATTTGAAATTCACATTTTTTTCTTCATTGAGCTGTAAATGTAAAGAACTAAAGCGCTATGTCGCTGAGGTTCAAACGTTATGTGGAATTCATTAGAGAAACAGAGACAGAGTAGGGGGAAAAAATTAAAGAAAATGGAGATATGTAATGCAGAGCGAAAATTAGCTAATCACGAACTACCGCAAATAGCAAAGTCTTGAGTCGATGTTTCATTTTTTTTCCTCTCTCTCTTTCTTTTTCCTTTCGATAAATGAAATGGAAAGAGTACATACAAACAGGGAAGTATAGGAAAAGCGGGAGTTTTTTTTAAAAAGCTAAGTTTCGGGCGTTTGATCTTGAAATTTCTCAAAAGTGATCGAGATATTTTAATGGGTTTCTTGAAGTAACTCCCTATGGGTACTCATCGTAAGCGATTGCGGATTTCGTTTTATGTATGAGATATTTATTTATTTATTTTTCTTTCACTCTAAGATGTCGGCTTCATCGTAATGGGCTTTCGTTTTAGTCATATTTTTCCATTATAACTTTTCTTGTATGGCTGAGTTATCATTGTTTATTTATGTTTCGTTGTACATAATGTTGATCTTTGACATTCAGCACATGCTTAGCTTATTTTATTAAGATTTTTGTGTTATTGTTGTTGGAAATGAAAACACCGAAGAAATTGTTCTAACTGGTGCTGTCGTTTGAATTTAATAGATAGAATTGCGTCTAAGTAATTAAGTGTTGTGTGTTTGGATCTCGATTCAACTGAAACATCTTTATAGTAGAGGAATCAACGCAATAAATTTTCCTTATAATGTAAAGATTTGAAAAGTTTGGTGACAACTCTAGAACCACATCGTCATCTTCCCCGTACATTTCAAAACTTGCGAGAATTCAATTACTGTTTGCTCTATGCCAGGGGTAGCCAACCTTTTTGGCCACTATTGATGAAAAATAATTATGCGTACCGCTTCCAACTATTCCAACAAATATGGTAAAATGAAAACATGTTACTTATGAGATTTGTACGCAAGTAGCGCATTTTTTAATGCAAGCCTACATGTAGTAGAAATTTTAAAATAATGCAATAAAAAATCCGAAAATACAAACTTAGGCTTTTATTGTTAGTAAATTTTTGCAAGTTCAGTCAGTTAGATTAGGTTTTAAATAAAAATGTGAAACATTTAATTCAAAATGACTTGAATCATTTAATTCAAAAATTTTTTAACGCTCAGTACTTATTTAATGTTTGCTTTTGAATTACTATACTTTCTTTTTTTTTACTAATAATTAGTCATCTATATTAGGATTAGCACTTACAGATGCTAATAAAATTAGGTTATTATTGATGCATATCAGCTAGTTTTGAGTGATATTTATTTTATTGTTCAATGCAGAAAGCATTTCTTCACAAACATATTTTTATCCATATTTTGAGGTGTTTTTGTATGAGACAATCCAACTTCAATTGAATGTAAAAAATGGCTATTTTTTCAAAATTTCTTCGCATGCCACTGTTACAACTCCATCGTGCCACAGTGTGGCATGCGTGCCGTGGGTTTGCCACCCCTCTAAGCCAATCCCTCAAACTGAAGTGAGTGAGTGATTATTAACGTCGCACTTAAAGCAATACAAGGACTGTTGGCGATGGACCTCGTAATTTTGGACAGTGGTCAAGTGATAAGGAGATATCTGAGTTGGCACCCCATTCTCTTTACTTCCACACCACGCCAATCGGAAGACTTTGAGCCTCTATTGAGACACGTGCATCAGTTTCCCTACAAGGCAGATGGCAGGTCTTCAGTAGCATCAGGACTAGAATTCCTGACTCGAGAACACCGTCTACGAGTTCATGACCATGACCACTAGATTAAAGTGGCCCTTCCCCTCCCTCCCCCCACACAAACTGGAAGATAAGTCGCATAATAGAACTTAAGGTACAAAATATAAGAATCATAATATCACTTAAATATAAGAATTAAATCCTTTGCTTCGTGTTGCTTTTTTAGAGAGCTGGACAATGAGTTAAAGGTGACGAAGTCGTAATTTTTGTACAAGGTCAGATGACGAGGATGATATTTAAGCCGATAATTAACATGCGCCCCCATTGCATTGCCTAGGATCTTTGAAGCTAAGACAAACAATGCACAGCACAGCCCTCAGTTAATTCATATAATTATTTTTGATAGAATTAGAATTTAAGGGGTATCTTCCAACCACAAAGTTTGACTTTAGAGAGCAAAATCATTACGTGTGTGATGAATGTTCGGCTTAAAAAACATCTTGAACATTCATCATCGCGAAAAAACCTTCTTGATAATATATATATTCTTCTTGATATATTTCATACCCAAATCGAATGAAAATGAATTTCAAGGTTGTAAAATATTTTATAATGCAATACTGAAATAAATATGCATCTCAAATAATTTTTGGATCAAACTTACATGTGTATTTTTCTAAATGTAAAAGAATAAAGTTGAGAATAGGATGAAATTAAGTATCGTGGGTTTTAGTTCTGATTCGGTCAAATACCTTCGGAAAAATACCAGAAAGAATGCCAAACTTTACATTGAACAGATTCTGCAAATCCTCTCATGAACTAGAGAGAAATTTTGAAGACTAAGATATTATCTGAGATGCCGCGCATCAAATATTTAAAAAATTGGCTCACACTAAAGAAAGAAATGCCTGTTTTAAACTTTAAGGGCTTGTTAATTTATTTTCTTTTATATATTTTTTCAACAATATGTACAGCTATTAGCCTGGGGGGGGGGGAGGAAGGTTTTCAGTTCAAATCCAGTTTCTGTTACATTAACTGGAAACAGCTTTAATCCTTTCCGTCTCCATCGAGATATATTATACACCATAAATTCAGGTATTTCCGCTCTCACCTATTTGACCTCTTCATAAAAAACACGAAACTCTGAAATCGCTTCTTTCTGTAACTCATAACGCTCGTTGAAACGAAGCGAGCACTGACCGCAATGTGGCACCGACCCCTCGGCATTCTCCCTAACAAGCCGACCGTTAAAAACAGCACACACGCATCGCCCGCAACGGTTGCCTCCCTCTCCCCACCAAACGACAAGGAGGTGAGAAACTCACCCCTCCGCCGTCTCCTTAGCGAAATCTTTATCATCCGAGCCTCTTTGTCGATCGCCGACTTCTCTCTCTCCCTCTCTCTTACTGCTCTTCTATTCTTTTTTACTCTCTTCCCTATATTCTTTCTTCTTTTAATGCTTTCGCGAATATGATGGTTTGTGTTTTTTTTCTCTCTCTCTTGCTCTCACTCTTCGAAGACCTACGTTGGTATTTTTTGTTTCTCTCCCTCTCTGCTCCGTCATCTTCTCTTCTTATTCGGAATGAAAAGCGAGGAAGACTTTTTTCCCCTCCATTCTTTTTTTTTTTTTTGCCTCTTTATTATTTTTTTTTCTTGCTCTTCCCACTCCTTTGTTCGCATTTACGCTGGCACACATAGCAGCTGATTTTGAGTCCGTTGCCACATTTTCATCGAAGAATTTCCATTAGGCTAATCTTCTGAGGAAGGATTTTTCCGACTCTCTCAGTCTTTCTCTCTCTCTTTTAATTCCTTAAACATATTTTTCCCTCTGTTTTCCCCTTAGTTTGCACAATATAATTTCTAAGGGGGAAAGAGAGAATTTTTAGGAGTTATCGACGCTTCAGTAGTACTGTTAACTTGAGAAATTTGCATCGTAAGAAAACATTTGCAGGCCTTCAATGATTTTTTTTTCATTTAAAAAAAATATGCAAGAGATATGATAAGGATTCCCTTGATTTCCCCCTCTTTTTTCCCCTTGCGATATCCATAACAGTTTCCGAATAATCATTTTATTGGATTTAGCTATTATATTTGCTTTTTTATAGACATTTACAAAGAGGATTATCACATGATATGTCACATATTTAACTCCTTAACAGCCGCCGACCTATATATCAGACTCGCTCAACCGGTGCGTTAAATGTTCTGGACGTATTTATACGTTTTTCCGAATAGGATTCCTTCGTTTGCGCTGCTATCAGTAAATCTATTTCGAAGGTTTTGGAATGCAGCCAAATGACCTTGACAGTGTGTGCGAAGGATTTACTTCTTTCAATGAAAATTTGCTTATTTGTACCTTTTCTTGTTCGCCTATGTGAAAATCAGTGGCAGTGCCGGTTTATCCATTGGGAACTTGGGGCAGGCGCCCAGAAGAAGAGACTTAAAGGGCCCGGACGAACTGAACTTAACCAGATTTTCTGGTTATAAATTTCGATCCACCAGTGCCAAGGGGGCCCAAAGATCTTCTGTGCCTAGGGTCTGAAATGAGCTTAAACCGGCACTGATCGGTGGCACTGTGGAGAGAATCACGTGACATTTGATTGGCAGTTAAAGGGTTAACAACTAGCCTAATACTTATATGAATCAGTATACAGACGAAATATTTAAAAGTACAGTAGAGCGTCGTTTATCCGAACGTTTATTATCCGGAGCGTCAAATATCCGAACCAATTTTTTTTGTCAACTACATGTACTGCTTACGAATATGTTTTTGAACAGTGCAATGCTCAACAGTTGTTTCACGTGAGGCCAAAAGTGACGGGAAAACCCAAGGTGAGGGATATTTGGGGAATTTCAGTAGTGTGATTTGGTAAAAATCTGCGCGGAATATTAGATCAGTTTGTTTCAAAGTGAAGGGTGTATACAGGCTCTTTTGTTGAGTTGGGAACTGCTATGGCTTCGAATTCAAAACGGAAGCGCAATGTTTTATACATAGAGACAAAACTTGAAATATTGAACCGTTTCGCGAAGGGAGAAAGCGGAGCGGTGCAGAAGACTGTGGATTTAAAATGCTAAATGATGACGAGATTGTGACTTCTGTGCAAGAAGAATCCGACCCTGTCGAAGATTAAACAGATGAAGGCGAGGACAACAACAACAACGAAATTAGCTAGGGTCCATCAAATGCTGACGCGTTTGCTGTGTTAAACACAGCTATCGAGTGGTACGAACAATAGAGTGCTGTCCTACTCAATAACTGCTGCTCAAGAGAATCAAAGACCTTGTAGCGAAAAACGAATGTGTACAATGGTACAAACGAAATGTGTACAAAATAATTGATTATTTTCCACAATAAAGGCAAAATTACGACATTTTGCACCTATTTGGCTTTTTCTTCAAGCACGTTTCTCGCATGTGATGATTTTCAATATTCGTATAGTGTCCGATCGCATTCGGTTTTTGGTTATCCGATCAATCGCGTATCCGAACAGTGTACGGTCTCAATTCATTCGGATAAACGACGCTCTACTGTATATCATTTTTTATCCATTATCCAACTTCAATATCTTAATGATCATATTGGCCATTTTCGTGTTTTATTCGAGCCGAGAATAAGTTCAAATCCTAACTCATTTGAATATTCGTAATGTGGAATAATAAGGAAATGTTGCATGTTAAATGGAATTATCTGGTTTAAATTCTTCACTTGTTGTGTAAATTAGGAGAGAGAAGTGAAGTCCTCGATATTGAATGTAGTTTAAAATTACGAAATATGTAGCCCATCTTCTTCACGACACAGATTCGGAGTTCAAACCCTGGCTGGGCAAGGTCGACTCTGTCTTTTACTCCTTCAGTGGGTCGATAAATGAGTACCAAACTTGCTTGAGAACTAAATACTGGGGAGTTTCGCGTCATGCTGACAACCTGAACGGAACATCTACTCATGCACCTCAGTGCCAAAGGTCATGAAATCTGAGACAGGCACAGTAGGCCTTGGCCCTCAGGGCAGTCGGGCCACTGAGTTTAGTTTAGCATCCTCTTCAGGCTTTTGGGAGGGTTATTGGTGAATTTTGCTCATACATAACAAGATTTTTTCTAAGATATTGAATTAATTTGGTGGTAGAATTATAGGGCTAAAAATATAGTTTTATCAAAGGTTTTCGAATGAGTCAGTGAGTGTTTATTATCGCACGCGAGGAATATTGGTGACGGACCTCATAAATTTGAATAGAGTTCAAGTGACGATGACTCCACATGCAAACGTTTTCAAACGAACTTGTTAGAAATTTAATCCAACTAAATGATAAAAACAGTTCTTATGTCAAGGTATATGCTTAAGAAATAAAATATTAATTAATGAGGTTGTGGTTATCCTTTTTTTATAAGATCTGTCCTGACTTATGCATCAGAGACTTGGCCATTGACTTTATGTGATGAAGAAACTTTGGGAATTTTCAAAAGAAAGATCTTACGCTGCATTCTTGGTGGGATCCAAGTGAATGGATCATGGAGAAGAAGATCTAACTTAGAACTCTACAAAACTTACAACCTGATATTGTAAAATTTGTCAAATTACAGAGACTTAAATGGGCTGAATCAGTAGCGCACACAGGAATTTTTAAGGGGTGGGGGGAGGACCAGGGTCGAAAGTCCACTATCCTCGTACCATGCTCCAATACACCGTCCAAGATATTCTATTGATTTTGTCAATTTTTGGGAGAAAAAAAAGTTACAAAATAATTAATATTAAGCATTAATTAGTAAAATTAATTATTAAATTAAAAATTAAAATTAATTATTAATTTTATGCATTTTGTTCGTTAAATTTTACGTACTACATGCATTTAATTAAAAATTAATTGAAAAAAAATCAATGGCTTTGGGGGCTGGACACTTGGCTAGAAAGAATGAAGATCGTAGCTGCAAGAAAATATTTTTGGCAAAGCCCATGGGAAATCGATCTCGGGGCAGACCCCCGTTAAGAAGGATTGACAATGTCAAAAAAAAGCTAAATATTTTAAAGGTAAAAAAATGGAAAACAGTTGCCAAAAGTAGAGATGCCTGGAGATGCCAGGGCTGTCGAGCCATTGAAGAAGTTATCCTTTTTACTTCATCCTATCTCTCCCTAAGATTAATTGTTTATGTTCGTTAAATATCTTACATATCCCAGACTACGTACAAACTTGCATCAAATAAGCTGCTTTGCATGTGGTTTGAAGTGTACTCTTTTTTTAGGCCAGTTTCACACAAGGCGATTTTGTGCTAGTCAACTTGTTTTCTGTCACCACTTCTCTAGCGTGAAGAAAGAAAAGAATTCCTTTCATATGCATGTACGAATTGACTGAAAGGGAGAATCGGATACATCGGAACAATGGTTGAGAATGAAGAAGCAATTAAAAGCTTTCTTCGTTTTCAATCCACAAATAGCTGCGTGTGAAGAGCATAGCTTCCATAGTATCCTTTTAATTGAGTCAATCAGTGGAGACAAGAACGGGGCTTTCACGAGTGCTTGAGGAAATGGCGCAGCAGGAGTGCGAGTTGACCACATATGAAGGGACCCAGGCGATTTTTTTTCAAAATTAGCTCCCGACTGTCTGTTTTTTTTTGATAGGTGAAACACAAGTTGACCAGTATGGGATGGCTCTTTGTAATAACATTGGCATAGTTTCAAAACGCTGCTGAAACTGAATCAAGGATTTAGTACATTTTCGTCCTTAGGAAATTATAAAAAAAATTACACTGTCGCCGCAATAAATGGTTGAATTTCAGGATGTAAGCACGATAAAACAAAGTAAATTATTCCTACCTAAATCGATTAATCTTTCGCATTGAATTATTAATTATAAATATTTCAAAAAATATTATTTCCTTAAAAAATTTCAAGCTGATTAAAATTACTTATTATGATTATGAACCATTATTTATGATATATTCAGATTATTTACGGCTTTTATTTCAATTTTTCAAATTAAAACAATTAAAGGACTAAAAAAAGAATATTCTTTAAAAAAAAATTTTGTTTTCAGATCACATTGCCTGAATATTTTTAAGGAAACTGATAGGTTATTCAATGTTTTCTTATATTATAAAACTATACCACTATAAAAATAATGACTTTTAGTAATGGATATGTCATTATTTCCTCAATTATCATCATTATATTCTGGAATTCTGATAGCTTTAAGTATTTTTAAAAGACACTTCTTATAAAATCGAACCTGGAGCTGAAGTAATGATAAGACTTGGTGAAATGATGCATGTATGTGTAGTTGGAATGTAAGAAACCAATCCACGTTCTAACCAAGAACAATGACTTGTGGGACTATTTACTGCAATGAACGACATCGCTCATGCATTATCTCGCCAATGACACCTGTTTGACACGATCCTTCAGTTGGTTGCTTATCCAAGGAGCAAAACCTGTTTCCTAACAACTAGCAATCATTTTCCGTAGAGTTTAGGATAAAACACCACTCGGTATTGCTAATACCGTTTCAACGTAGACAAATGTATTTTTCCAAATGATAAGGTATTTATCTCAATAATGGGAAGTCTAAAGCACAGGCTATCTCGCAACGAAATTGGGTTCGAGTCCTGATAACGTCCTGCCAGTGGCGCACGCACACAAGGGGGGTGTCCTGAGAGTCCGGACACCCCCAAAGCCCTTAATTTTTTTTTTCGATTGATGATAATCCTGTTCATATATAACGTAAAATTTAATTTCATTCTTGTAATTAACAATTTATTTTATTAATTAATGGTAATTATTAAATCAATAATTTATTTTTTACTGTTTTTTGTTAACAAAATCAGAAGAATCAATTGGTGTTGTGTTGAGATATGATACGAGTTGGGGGACTTTCGACCATGGACTCCCCCCTTGAAAATTTTTTGTGTGCGCTACTGCGTCCAGTTGTTTATGCGTAGTCCTTGGTGGTCTTTCCGATATCTTAGATCAGTAGAACAACTTAAAACCCGTTGATTTCAATGTATGCAAAAACATCATAGGAGCAAAAAAAATATCCACTCCTCTTAAATTCCAATAGCTTATTTTACAACTAAAAGCAATATTTTAACTCAAGCTCTACACCAGTGATTCCCAAAGTGGTCTATATAGACCCCCAGGGGTCTATGACGACCTGCAAGGGGTCCACGTCAGCAAAAAAATAATTTGGGGATCCATGAGGTATTAATGGGGGTCTATGATAGTGGCTCTTATTATATAAACTAGATTGTGACTTTAAATTTAAAAGAAAATTTAATCAGGTGGAAACTAAATTTTACCTATTTAACAGATATATTTACTAAATTTAATAGGGTTAATTTCCACTTACAAGGTGACAGCATAAATGTTATTAAAACAAGGACCATTTCAGCATTTCGATCCGGAGTTAAGCTAAAGAAGTATAATACTAGAGGTCTCGAATTTTCTTAGAATGTCACAATCTGTCAGAGCGTTTTAGCCTACATTCAACATTTAAATGCTTTTAATTCAGATTTTGAAATCATGCTTGAGAATGCTTTGACTATGGTAATACCCCAGTAGGCGATGAATTGATATGGTCACATTGAAAATAAATGCCCCATTTCAATTGGAACTGATAGTAATAAGCACTAACGAAGATCTTAAAGTTTGGAAACGGATATCAGCAATTTTGGCTTTGAAAAGGCAAATCTATTATTTGTCCCAAATTATGAAATATCGTGAGGACGTTTTTAATCGTTTTTCCTACTGAAAAGCAGCGCGGTTGCCAATTTCCAAAACAAAAAAAAAGGAAAACTTAACATTACTAACAGAAGAGGTTTAAGGTTAAAACTGACAATATCAAAACCAAATGTTGAAAATTTGTTATTGTAGTATCAAACTCATCCCTCCCTTTAAAATTATTCATTTATTTATTTTATTTAACATTTATTTTACGTGTTAATTAACTTTTAATTTATTTAACATTAGCTTTTTAAGTTTTAATCACTATATTTCATTACAGTTAGAAATTTAATTCATTTAAAGTAGTAGTACCAGCTGTCAAAAAGACATTTAAGTTGATAAATTTGCAAAAATTCAATATTAATTAAGCAGGGGTCTACCCCAAATCGAAAAACATGGCAAGGGGTCTATGACACAAAAAAGTTTGGGAACCTCTGCTCTACATTGTCAAAAAGTTGGCAAATACTTAAAGGAAAAAATCATCAAAAGACTTTTAAATATGCAGTCAGATCTCTATTTAATGATGTCCCCCCCCCCCCAAAAAAAAGCTCATTTAGTGGAAAATTCGTTAAATGGAGATTCTTTTTTCAATATATCAGGTTCTTGCTTCAAGGAAAAAGTTCGCTAAATAGAGTTCATAAAAAATAGATCCAACTGTATATATATATAACAAAAACTTTCCAAAATTACTATTATATTCTGACATCTCCATTTCATAAAGTAAAATAAATTTTATATAAAACTAGCAATTGAAAAATTACAGATTGAAGGATGAAGTTTTTAATGAGTTAATTTTACGTGAATTGCAAATTAAACAACAACAAAACAACTTTTTGCATATTTCAACTGAAAAGAAGAAAAAAAAACCTTTCTTAAATTTAAAGTCTAAAGGTCTAATAGCTGATAAAAAGGATTTTTGATGTGTAACATCTTTCCTCTCGGTTGCTGGAGATTTGTGGGAGTGATTTCGTGAAAAGGGACGGAAATGCCTTAACAGGAAGTTGGGGAAGCGCGCGCTATTCAGTGAAGTTCTGTTTTTTCTCCTTCATTCAGGAGGGGCTCCACCCCCATCCCTTGCGGTCTAGGCCGTGGGATCTTTGTTTTTGTTTTCTCACTCCAGGATCAGAGAAGAAGCTAAGTCCTTTAGGCAGAGACGTGGTTAGACAATGACGAACGTGTTTCGATACCTGACTTTGATTGCTGAGTACAATTTAAACAACCGGGTCACAGAGCAGCTGGTGTTGCGATTTATCGTAAACAGAACATCTCACATGTTGTGGCTCGACATATGGATATTACTTATCGTCAAACAAGTGGACTGGGTATTGTTAGTCAAGATATTGGGAACATATGTGCGGCAAAATGCTTATTTGAAAATCGACAAACAGGGATTTCGGTGGTCGTATACATTTCTCTGAATCAAATGGTTCAAAAAATTAAAGATTTCCTGCATTTTTTACTTTTACCATTTACCGAAGGTGGTTCTACTCTTTTTGAAAGAAAAAAAAACTATCACTCACTTCCCATGATTTTGAGTGGCGATTTTAAAGTTAACTTCAGTTTGCTAGAAGCC